>ML806864.1:129456-188976 GCA_009831015.1 Picea engelmannii
ATTTTTGAATCAAATAAAAATAACACAAGAAAATAAAAATAAAAGAGAAGCTTGATAATCAAGAAGTGGACTTACGTGGAAATGAGATCCCTTTTCAAACCCTCTAAATCCTCATTCCATTTTCATTTAACATATCTGAAATCTTTCACTACATCCTAATTTTCACTACCTGACCTTAAATCTTCACAAAAAGAATGAATTTCTCGCTACCTCTGAAAACTTAAAAAAACATATCTTCAAAACGAGATTAGGAGAAAATATTTTGTTCCTCTGATTTTAACTGAAATAAAGTATGTCTAGGATAATTTTTATAACTTTAGCTCTTCTAATAGATTTTAACTGATTAGTTTGCCCAAGGAAAATCCATGGAAAATAAAAACTCCCCGTAAGATTTTCCCTATAGGAAAAGATGTATTGAAGATCAAGAGAGATGTAGCTCAGAGTACAATAAAAAATGGTTGACAAAACTTCATTGTTAAGTCTTAAGCATATATCATCCATGTATGATACATACAAATTGATTTCCCCCACTTCAAAATTATAAAAGAAATATAAAACAAATGATGAAAGGAAATTCATAAAATGATTGTCCCCATCTATTCCAAGACAAATGGTGAAAGGAAATTTGTAAAATCAATTACCCTCATTTTGTCTAAAAGATATGATGAAAGGAAATTCATAAAACGATTTTCCTCATCTCAAATAAAATGAAAAAATGTTATTTAAAGTGGTGAAAGAAATTTCAATGGGAGATGTAGATAACTTCACTGGGGTACTAAATAGGCTCGCTGGCAGTGAAGCAATATCTATGATATCTGTAGGGATGTCATACATGTATAAACATACTCTATAATCTAGTTCTCTTTCTAATAATATTTACATTCTTAGCCGACAAGGGTTTCCCTAAAGAAATTGTTAAAATTATCATGCCTTGATGTGAACAAAATCAACCAAAGTCTGATACTTTAGTTAAAGTTGTTTTGATTATCTTAAACAAATCCAAACTCCATTTTAGGAAAAGGAAACTATTAATAGCCTAAATTGAGATCTATAACTGATTGGGTTTTGAATTTTGTTTTAGACATGGTTGAAGTCTAGTTTCTTTCTGTATGATTTTTCAAAGGTGTTTCTCAGAAATCAAATGATGACTCCATTTACCCAATAAAGGAACTTGGTCTATTATTCTTCCACGCCTCGCAGGGAGACGTGATCCCTAGATGGATCCTATGTTGGAACACATATAAATACTAATCCTTGAGCTTTACTTTCTCAAAATTCTTCCTTTTTATAATGACTCTGAAGTTGGTGTTCAAACATTTAAATCAAATTCACCTCCAGTCATAAAGCGCGCAGGATGTCCACCATCGATAAAGTTCACCCGATTGATCAAACAATCCCTTTTTCCTGAGTTTTGGAGCCACCTAATTGTTAAAAATCCAAATCGCTAAAGGTATCTTTGGGGCTTCACGCTTCGGAAGTTTCGCTAGGTCTTAACGTTTCAAGTCCTGATACCCGAAAAGTGTCTAAAATATCCTAGTCATAGTACATGTGTACCTTTCTGATTCTTCCCTTGATTGATACATGTGATTCATTTACAACCTTTTCAGCCAAATATTCATATGATTCTAAGTGACATGCACGACCCCCTGGTATCGACATGTCATTTAAAATGACGTCATTTTTTACAAGTCACTACGGGTAATGGCCATTCATAAATATAATGACAAGTTAGATTGCAAATCCAGGAAGCAAAAAAATCCTGAAGTAATTAAATCTTAATTAGTTAAGTTAATATCAGTTAAAGGAAGGTTAATAACTTCACCCTTCGTAAGTTCGGACGTTTATCATACAACACACCTTGAAATCTTCGAAGTCCGAACCTCAGAAACACTTCAAACTTAAACGGGGTTAATTAAAGATAAAAAATGATTGTCTGATAATTAATCATTTTGCGTTTTCATATTTTAGGAATTCTATCTCGAGCTACTCTTAAAATCTTGAAGTTGAAGTACCCAATAACACTTAAAATTAAACACGATTAATTAATGTTCTAAACAAGATTATATCATAATTAATTTTTCATGAAATCGCAATTCGGGAAATTTCAAACCTATTTCATCCAAGTCCCCAATCGCGAACCACCAATATTAATGGAATTAATCAAAAATCAACGATAATGATTTCAATATAGATTGCAGATCGCCACCTAGATTTTTTTATTAAGGTAAATAAATTTATTGTTAGTAAAGGTATTCACAAATCAATACTCTTGAGGTGAATAAAAATATTTGATTTTTAATTCCATGTTCATTCTCGTAGAACAACAAGTTTTATCCAACTGATAAGCTCACACATTATTTTGTAACAGGTAACCCAGCTCTAGTTTCATCAATATCATGGCACCACCAAAGATAGCTAAAGCAGTTCGGGAAAGTGAAAATCTGAAAACAGATGTTCTTTCATACACCTCACCAAGGGTCATAGATATTGTAAAATGTTGGACTGAGGTGTTTGATATTCTAGAGCACGAGCTGATAAATTTCCCAGAGGATTCATGCGACAAAGTGACCAAAACTCATGCAACTAAGCTCAGGGATATAGCTCAGTCAAAGCTACACAAAATAGTTGCATGGTCGAGGCTCATGCCTATAACAACTTGATAGGATGGGCCCTGGAAAATGTTGGCATTTCAAATAGGATCATTTGCAATTCAAAAAAGGTTGTTTTTGGGTATTTTCGACCAGAGCATATAGAAGTAATGTATAAATTATCCCCCATTTTTAAATACAGTTAAAATGTTGCATTCATAATGGAGTTTGACAAACAGGAGTGCATGCAAGATGCTAAAAACTACCCCGATTTAATCAAGGACTGGTGGGGGCACCCTGAGAAATTTAGAGTATATACTCATGGCATATATGCCACAACATAATTAGACACCCATATGATTTATGTGCCTATGATGTTATGTAGAATTTTCAGGAAGAAGAGATCCACTCACTTCCTATTGGCATGGGTACCAAATATGCATGAAGTGGCAGAGGGATACTCTTTCAACTGGCCAAGATGTTATCAGACAACCTAGCTAAGGAAATCACAGAGAACCAGTCGATGAAGTCCAAAGGGAAACCTTCCCCTTTCTATATGTTAGCATACATTATGGATGCTATTTGCTTTATGACTCCTTTCCCTCTAATGAGCTGGTGTTGGACCCTGACCAACATTGAGCCTATACATTTCTATCACTCCAAATTGTGGGAGGACAAAGCTAGAGATTTATTCTATGAAATATGTCATTATGTGGTGGTGTCGATTCATATCACCCTATACGGTTTCCCACCTCCTAGAATTTCAGACAGAATCATGGCCAACTTGGGCAAAATAGCAGACTGGTATATCGAGGAAAACATTTCCTACATCAAGGTTTTCGAGTGCTTGGTTCCCCCCATGCTCTCCCAAAGTTTTTAATGGATCGGCCAGTATGTCGAGAAGTGGCGTATCAAAGCATAACATGTAGCATCAACAAAGAATTGAAAGAGGCCCAGAAAAAGGTATGACCAACCTTTCCTCTTCAAGTTGGTATGTTTTCATTTTAGATTTCGGCCATTCGAAAGTAGAGTTGCAGCTCTAGAAGACGTCAAGTCAGTTGATATTGAGTTTATAAGGCACAATTCATAGAAGATCGTTGAAACTCACCTGGCTCAATACAACTTAAAGAATTATGTGCACAATATTTCCCCACATGATGAAATATTCAAGGGAGTCAAGTCATATGAGGAAGTGTTGAACAAAGTCGGAACTCTGTCTCCATATCAACTAGCCAGTTTTTACTGTTTTTAAAAGAACAGAAGGAATAAATTGCCAAAGGTATTACAGGAAGGACCAATAACACCTTCGTCTACACAGGAAGCTACACCTTAGGATTTTAAGGTAGGAAGTTCCGACAAATAGGGTACTGAGGAAAACCCAAAGAATGTTGAAGCCTTAATGAAGAAAGTGGAGACTTCATTTTCGAATCCACTAGGTACTCAAACAAAATATCATCTTGAATATTTTCTAAAAAAGAGGCAGGATGTGTCTCCTTCTACGCCAGACAAAACAGTTACCGATACAGTAGAGCAATAAATGTCCACAGAGATAGGTAACCCCATTATTTCACTAACACATTTGCAATCAAGTCACGGAAATACTAGTTCCAAAGTCGTCTTTATAGAGGATCTTACCCTGATTTCAGTTGAAGAAATGCCTCCTTCAGACTTATTTTTAGAAAGAAGAGGAGGGCCATAGTTAAACGAGAAGCACATCAGAAAGATGGTGCAACAGTCAAGAGGCACAGAATGTTGTATGATGTACATGACCTAGATGATTCATAATTAGCTAAGGAAATGGAAGGTTCATAAGGTGCATTTGCCACGACCAATCAATGGTCAATAGAAAATCTAGCTGAGCAGCTGAAACAAAGAAACCTGTTGGTAAGGAAATTGAAAGACCAGATAATGACCATGGAACAGGATGTGAGAAACAAGATGAACAAAGAGTTTGAATAGGTCAGAGCCTGTGATAGACATCAGATCCAACAACTGAAACCTAACCTTGATGAGCTATATCAAAATTCACAGGCCAATAGAGGATTGGTCACTCAACAGGAAGAATTAGTCAAGAAAATTCAATCCAAGATAGAATTGACTGAAGGTACAACAGTAGAGATGGAATCTTTTCAGGCTCAAGCACTAGAAGTACATGAAAAGCTAGAATCAGCCCAGGAGGATCTCTTTACAAAAGTGGAATCCATCCAAAATTGTTACCAGGTAGTAGACCTTTCCCTGAAGAACATTTACATTAAAGAAAGAGAAGATTGTTCAGCTCAAAACATGTTTCAGTAGGCTATCTTACTAGTACCAAAAGATGATGTATCGGAGGTTCCTCGACTATATCTTTCTGAGAAAACCAGAGGCGACATAATTTTGAAGGCTTGGGAAACAAATATTTATGAAAGAAAGAGATTGGCCAAAGAGGTAAACGAAGATTTCCTAGAAGCAATATCTTAACTAGACAAAGGGGTACTGGATGTTGAAGAAAATACTATCTTCGAAGCTCTAGGATAGATTTACATAGCAAGTAACCAATATAATGCTAGGACAAGTAAAGAATAAGCCATGAAAACCATCCATCAAATGAACCAAATTGATATTATCCAAATAAACAAATGGATAGTAAACCCAACCTTCCAGTTATAGGCCACATATTTGGGAGAAAAGAAGGTACAGGAAAGGTTGCCTCAGGTAGAAAATAATTTATACATTTTTGAAGAAAATAAATCAATTGAACCTTCTAGGTTGGTGGTACAGTTAGTGAGTAGATGCATCCAATGTGTCGAATGTGGGAAAGTCAGGACTTCTGGAAACAAGTAAGAAAACATGTACATACAACTCATATAGGTCAATATCAGATGCTAGTTTTTTCCAAGCTAAAGGACGAGGAGAAGAAACACCTCTACCAGCAGACAAAGAGACAGAGGAGAAGGCCAATGGAACTTTTCAGTTTTTTACTAGTTGTAATCTTATTAAAAAATATGTACTACTTTATGGGAGGTCCAACCGTTTATGGGTTGAGACCATTTTGTATAAATAAATAGGTTGAAGACTTATTTCAGGCTTCTTCTTGTCGATTGTAATAGAGAAAACTCTCCTTATAGAGTATTAATACAAGTGCAGACAAAGATTCGAAGTTTTGTTCAATCTGGTTTATGTGTTTTTTTGTTTTCCATTTCTCGACATTTTTTTATGTATTCCTTGATAAAGGTTTGATTTAAATTTAGTACAACAAACACTGCAATCTAATTGTATCAGTAATTTATTAGGTAAGCAAATTTTCCTCTGCATTTACTGTGAGTAAATCAAGACCTGCTTGCTGTGTAGATTCCTTCATTTTATACTTTATTCAAGGTTACACTATCTCTTTTCTTCTGTTGTAACAAGGTGGGACTCTTTAGTAATTTATGTCCTTCTTTGTTTTACAGTTTTGTTTCTTTTTCTCGCACCATTCAATATTACAATTTTGACTCAAACATGAAATACGGCCTCTGTGTTGTCAAACTATTAATTTCACTTAAAGAAATTTTCTCATATAACTAAGGTAGTAAAACAATTTTTAAAAACACACTTTCTTAAACTTTCCTGATGCCTGACATTATCCTTTGAACCTTCAGTTTATTCTTAGGACCAACAGTTGGGAACAAGACGAAATAACATGTAGTTGTCAGAAAATTTGAATTTGTTGTTTCGTGTTATTCATGGACTCTTGTCCCTGATGTAAGCTATCCAAATTTCTAACTGGTCACAGAAATATATGATCTTGTTCTAAGACAATTCCTCAAGAGTTGCTTCATGCATGGTTGTGTTGTCATTGGGAGTATGCATGTATTTGTCTAGGGTAGCCATGAACACCTAGATCATGGTGTGGACTTTGGTGGGATTTATAGAATGTTGATCTATTAATTCCATTGTCACCTTTCTGGAATATTCAGTTATATCTCGCCCATGGATTTTTCTCTGCTATATTTTATCGAGAATTTTTTCCATCATGAGGTTATTTTTGAGATCTTTTAGGGGAGGGAAACAACATTTATTTATTAAAACTTGTGCTTTTTTGTGTAGTTGCACACTAATTTCCATTGAGTTGGTCGTCTCTTTGAATGCTCTCTTCCCAACTTGCTAACAGTGGTCCAACAAAGCATAATCAGTCTTCCTTTCTATGCTTGAGGGGTGAGGAAGCTCAACCAATGCACTTGGGTTATCAACGACCCATCTATCAATAGCTCCTAGACCTTCCTAGATGGTGATGAATCGAGTGTTCTTAGCCTGCAGTTGGCTTTGTCTTTCTATAATGGTGGTTGCCATATGTTGCAAGAGTTGTAGGTGGTCATAAACTATATGGTGGATTCCTCTAGTTATGCTCTAACTTTATTTGTTCTTTCCTTGAAATCTTTCAGGTTATCCTGATCTATCTTCACCTACTTGAGTTGCTCTTTTATCTCTATGATCCTAGCATCATCCTATATATTATAGTGGTACAAGTTCTTTAAATTGATTTCTCTCACCATGGTGAAGGTGGTACCAACAAAAGATACAAAAGGTGGATCATCACTAACCTTATATGATCCAATTGGATATTGATGGCCACCCACCTATTCCATTGGCTCAAAAAATAGTTTTCCACCTTGGCAATTTTTCGACAGTTTTTCGGGTTCCAAACATTTGGGGTCGTTTTGAGGAAATAAACGACCTTTTTGGGGGATTTAGGGTTTAGGATACTATCAAAGGTGCTATTCTCCACCAATATAAAATCATTCTTCTCAGTTATACCTTTCCAACGGTGTATCGAGCACCCCAAACAAATATCGTATGGAAAAGTTACACCCCCGGGAAGTTGATGTATCAACTACCCCCATCGGGGCCCTTAAACCTTTCGGATTTTCATCTTCTAGGGTTAAGGTTTTGGATATTACTTATGTTAAAAAGGTATTTGGAGCCTCATTTTAACAATCCATATTCATTTGAATTCTATTATCCATCACATCTCTTCTCATAGATAAGATGCTACCATTCTAGCGAGTCTTTCACTCTGTATTTTTACAATCTTTGTACATTTTCGCTCATTAATAAAAATTGTGTATTATTGTATCTCTATGTTTATGGTTGCATATCTGATATATTTTTGTTATAATATTGGATATCCTATATATCTTTGTACATTTCTTTATTATATCTCCACTCTCATTTTGTGTCGAAAATAATCTGGATGAGTGGTATGAGAGCACGTTGCTCTTGATCATTTTACAATGCATGTCCCCAATGAGGTCTGAGTATATAAAGTTGTGTATCGAGATATTCTCTCTTGAATAAAATATCTCTTTCACACCCAATAAACCCTCCATGGTGGAAGAAAATAAAAAAGACAGAGAAGAATATTCTATTAATATGTTGCTTGAGCAAGCTCTCACGTGACAGAGGGACAAAAAGTGATGCAGACCCCCTCTTCCTCCTAGAGTTGATCGAAATCCCAGTATAGGATCATTCAATAAATAGAGCCACATTTTCTCTTAGGGCCCCTTATATACCCCCAAACAAGTTTACACATTCTCATTTCTTCCTAAGGTGCGGGTTCTGTGAAACCCACGGGCTCCTGCTAAGCCCCTGTTCCTTTTTAAAATTTGAAATACAGGCGCTAGATTGATTTGAATTATTTTGAGAATGACATGAAGGAAGAAATATAACTAAGATATAACAATGAAATACACAAAAATATAGAAGAGAACACATAAATACAATGAAACCCAACTTCTATTATTGAATAAGATAAAAAAACATTGTAGAACACAAACTAGAAAAAAGGGGTAGCTTATCTCTAAAAAGAAAGAGATGTTGGCTACGCTTCATTAACAAGAATATTTACATAACACTCCATTGCATGCTTAAAGGGACTCCTTCACCTCAATTATATATGAGAGAGTGAGAGGAGAACAATTCCCATAATGCATGTGGGATAAATTGGACTAAGTTTATAAAATTCCATAGGCATGTAAAACACTAGGACTTCCCAAGCAGTCACCCATCCAAGTACTACTCTAGCCTGAGCACACTTAACTATGGAGTTATAAAGGGATCCAGTGAATTAACGCTATGCTATAGGAATGTACATAAGAACACTAGGAAATTATTAAATGATGTCTGTAATTAACAAATGAAAATGACATTACATTCCATTCCCCATCAAAAGGGGGAATATCATGGTTTATCAAAAACACATGCTCAAAATGGTGATTTAGTGGAAGAGGTGGATGGACACTAAGATCCATATGGATCATTCTTCCCCCCTTATGAAGCAATGGTCCCCATTTCATCAAGTTCCCTTGGAGGATGGGGAAACTTTTGCTAAATCTGAAGCTTGATGCGTTGCTTGCCTTGCTGAAGAAGTTGTCATCCTTATCTTGTTGAAGGATGTCATGAACCTTTTGTTGGAGGGGTTGGATTTATTCAACCAATCTATTTTCATGATCTACCTGAGTGTGGGAGGACTCTGTTAGTGAATATGCAGCATGAAGAGTATGAAGGGTTATGTTATAACCTTGCTTGACTAGGCAGTGTGGAGGCACCTTCGTAGGTGCAGCAAGAACATATTGGTACTCATCTATAATCTTGTATCTCTACTTCTGCTGGATAGAAAGGTTTTGGGTTCAAGACATAGTGATTGTAGTGTCATTTTGTTCACCTTTTGATTGGATTGTGAAGAGGATAAATTATGCAGTATGAGAGATTAATTTGTGGCATTGTTTTGGTGAGACAATAGTTGGAACTATCTCTGGTATCCGATATAGCTGACCCCCCAGAGTCACAATGATGCTACGGGGTCGAGACTCATAAACAACATGAAACATCCACATATATGTCTGGCCTAATAGAACATCATAGACTTCTAGTTGGGTAACATCACACAATACCTCATCCTTAAAGGGCTTGATGTCGTAGGACATGCGACATTCTTAGCTGACATGAAGATCTTGACCCTTGAAAAGCCACCTGATGTTGTATGGTTGCGGGTGTGGTGTTGTTGGAAAATCCAACTACTTGAAAACCTCTTTGAGATGATATTATTTTGGATTCTGCTATCAAAAATAAAATGCAGTGGAGTCCCCTTCACCCACATATGTGAATGGAAGAGTTGCTCCCACTCCTTAGGATCCTCTTCTAGTTGGATTATTGTAATTGCGACAGTAGCATTGGGTTTTGCATCAATGATCTATCTCCTTTTATTATTTTATGAATCAAGGTCCAAGTCGGGGTTTGACTCTTTGTCTTTGAGCTCGGCTACCAATCACTGTATTGAGCAACATTCATCAGTGTTGTACCAAGGGCTATTTTGGAACTAACACCACTTTCCAGTGTCTTTCTTAGACTTCCTGTTACCCTAATTTTTATGCATATGGGACTGGCTCTCTTGAGGTTGGCCTTCCTTTCTCTATCCATGATTCTCTCACTTACTCTACTGCTTGAATTTTTGTTCAATTTTGACTGCATATTGATAATCATCTCTTAGTGAGGAGATGTCCAATAAATCCATCTATGTTTGGATGTACCTATGTATACCATTGTGGTACCTCAAAAAAAATTATCCCTCGAAATCTTTAATACCCAGGATTGAGCGCAAGGTATGAAATATGTTGGTGTACTCTGCCACCGTCTGGTCTCTTTTTTGACGCAGAGTTGTCCATCTGATGTATTGGTCATCATAGTTTACAATAGGGTATAACTCCTCCTTTAGGGAATATACAAAGGTAGTCCAAGTGGGTTCTCTCCCAAATAGTGTAGATTCATCGGCATTGTACCTCTCTCAGTAACCTTCCCACCAAGATCTGACATGGGGAAGGGATTTAAGGAGTGCGAAGGTGATCTTTTCACTGTCAGAGAAGTTTTGGACAGAGTAATAACGTTTTAGCAGATTCAACCACTTTTCTAGAGCATCTACATCTATCTGGCCTTCAAATAAAGGTATATCAAAATTGAATTGTACATTGAAGGGAATCGCACTTGAAAAATTGTTGCTTGTCGAAGATGTCTCAGCTACCTCCATCGATATTCTTTGAAGGATCTCAGCAAATTTGTCCATCGTCTCGTTCCTTTGTCGCACAAGGTATTCCTCGAGCAACGTCTTGAAAGGATCTCTTGCTCTATCATCTCTCTCTTCATTTTCTATGGGAGGTCTCTTAGGCTAGTGAGAGTGGTTGTCCTCAAGCGAAACTAGTTCGAGACCCAAATCTCTATACCCTGACCTCGTCAAGGACCTTCTCTGAGAAATGAAAAGGAGCATACTTCTCTGATACCATTGATCCAAATTATTTTGAGAACAACGTGAAGGAAGAAATATAACTGAGATATAACAATGAAATACACAAAAATATAGAAGAGAACACATAAATACAGTGAAACCCAACTTATATTACTAAATAAGATAGAAAAACACTATAGAACACAAACTGGAAAAATGGGGTAGCTTATCTCTAAAAAGAAAGAGATGTTGGCTACACTTCATTCACAAGAAGATTTACATCACACTCCATTTCATGCTTAAAGGGACTCCTTCACCTCAATTATATATGAGAGAGTGAGAGGAGAACAATTCCCATTATGCATGTGGGATAAATTGGACTAAGTTTATAAAATTCCATAGGCATGTAAAACACTAGGAATTCCTGGGCAGTCACCCATCCGGGTACTAATCTAGCCTGACCACGCTTAACTACGGAGTTCTAATGGGATTCGGTGCATTAACGCTATGCTATAGGAATGTACATAAGAACACTAGGAAATTATTAAATGATGTCTCTAATTAACAAATGAAGATGAAATTACATTCCATTCCCCATGAAAAGGGGGAATATCATGGTTTATCAAAAACACAGGCTCAAAATGGTGATTCAGTGGAAGAGGTGGATGGCCATTGAGATCCATCTAGATCATATATCCTTTTGTTAATCCCCCCCCCTTCTTCATATGACCATGGGCTATGACTGGGCACCAACTCAAAAGGAACTTCGGAGCTTCGGGCTCCGAGAGTTTTCAATTGATAACATGTCAATTCCCCCGAACACCGAACTGGTGAAATTCTGAATTTACGTGAGAGAGATTAGCGGTCCTTGATATATTTCCAAATCAACAGCCATGATATCATTGGGCTCCAAGCTTCGGTGAAATACGAAACAACTCTCCACAAAAACTTCGGAGTACTAAACCTCTGAAGTTCACAATATGATGCCATGTGTCCTTAGAGAATCAATGACCCTGATTAACTTCGGGACCTCGTGCTTCGGGAGTTCCAAAGTCTCCAATATCACAAACCTCTGGGGTGCAGTCATTCCAGATTTTTGGATCTCCTGACATGCACCCTCCAGTATCGGTGGCCCAAATCCACTTCATCTTCGACAACTTCACATCCAAAACCCCTTGTTGTGAATCCTTCGGAGTGTCAAACCTCTGAAGTGACATATCTAGTGACACATGTCTACTATGGTGGATGAATCAGATGAAATCCAAACTGCATGATTTGATGCCACGTGCTCCTGACGATCAATGGCCAGGATCTTCTTTGGCTCCCTTAGCTTCGACAGGTTTGCTTGCTCCTCGTCTGAAATATCTCAAAGTGTTATGGCTCCAGAGTTTCAGATATTTCACCACATGTCCCTCCTAATGATCGAGGGTCTAGATCCACTTCGGGACTTCAGTTAGTCCACTTTCCTTTGCACTCAAGGGGATTAATTCTGGTGGACTTACCTAGATCCAACGACTGTTGGACCTCTACGCTCACATCCTATGATTGGGATCTGTCTTCCTCCCTACGTGCTCCTCCTGATGTCTAGACTTAAGACTCAAGGGGATATATTTCTTCTCCACAACTATTCTAACAATATTTGTTTCTCCTCCTACTTCTCTTAGCATTTTCCCCTTTGACAAATGATTTTAAGAAGATTCAAAGGTTGTAACATTTGATCCTCCTACGAGCCCGACCACTTGGGGTCTCGAATTGCGCTACACCTCCTGAGCTTTGGAACTTGAAGTAAGTTTTCCTCTGCTCGCACATGTGTTCCTTCTCTCTTGATCTTCGAAGCATACTCAGACTCCTAAGGGTATCTACCCTCTTCTCCTCCATATGTCCTCTAGTACCCTCCTAGAAACTGAAAGCTCTTCCTCCTAATATTATGAACTTGGAATAGGTTCACACTATGTGAACTCTACGTTGTATTTAGAATCTGACCCTAGAAAGCATTCTTAACCTTTTCACACCTTATAGAGTCTTTGTGCATAATTTCACTACTCCTCCTTAGCTTTGTAAAGTATGAAATACTTTACCTATGGCACACTCCTTGTGCTTGTCTCCCTCGATACCTTCTCAACATTGGTCTAAGTGTTGACCTAGTGCACACCTTGCACGGGTCTTTTCTTGAGTCCTAAACTTTTCATTCTCACTGATGCACTCTCTACACCTTCTCAAAGCACACTTCCAGATCTCTTCCCTAGAGTGTTCAACAACTATGGTTCTCCTCAATATATCCAACACTTCATAAAGGTGTTGTCTCTGTGCACTTCTTGCACCTGTTCAAAGCATTTCTCACTAAGCCTTCCTTCAGAGTATTTAGAAACTCTGGAGTACTTCCTCCTTCAACTAGGTAATAGAGTTTTTATCAACTCTGGGGTGTCTTCCTTGACACTATTCTCTCACGGAACTCTAAAAAAATTTCTTTTGTGCACTCCTTTCACTCGCTCAAAGAAATCCGTGTTGAGTTGACAGATTATTCATCAACTATGTTTCTCTTGATATTTTAATCCATCTCAAACTCAATGGTATCTGTTCCTTTATTCTCCAACTGGATCCTAGTGATCTCCTGGCAACTTCCTGTTGAATGCACTCCTTGCAGAGCTTACAAAGTGTTCAGTAACTCTAGTTATTCTTTCTTTGCACAGGATTTCCTCTAGAGTGTTCAATAACTCTAAGGCTCCTTCTGAGTTTGTAATTTTTCTGGTGTGCTCACCTGGCATGTTCTCTTCTGAACTCGAATAGAGTCCAAAACACAGAATACTTGCATTGGCTACATAGGTATCTATACCATGTCGTGCACTCCTTGCACAAGCCTAAAGAACCCAGAATTATATTTTATTCCTATAGATTGAAACCTATTCATACATATACAACATATAAATGCACATAATAATGATTCAAATATATTCAAAAACAAGCATGGAACTCATATAACATGTAGATAATCAGATGCGGGAAAAACTACTTGTTTGTATTAATATTTGAATGCTTGATTACAATATGTGCAGACTAGACTGCAACAAAATCTCAACTCTTCTCCTCTCCTCCCTTGAGATCTCTAAGGCTCTCTCTTCATACTCTCTCTCATGAATTTTTTATAAAAATATCTTTTTACAAAATAGGGGTTCTTCTAGCCTTCCCTTCAAGCTACCTACCTTCATTAAATTTTATTGAATGCATATTTACATTTTAAGATCCGACGCAAAGCTCAAGATCTGTACATCTAAAGAATATTAAAGGAAACTCTATCCATATCCTTTACAAAGTCAAACTTGGCTTTACTCCAACCTTACAATAATTTATTACAATTAAATTACATTGAAATTTAAAATACAAGCGAAAAAAGAGAGGGTTGGCACCTCTCCCTTATTGAATGTGCATTGATGTGTTGCTTTGTTGGTGCATTGTTGAGGTGGAGCGATGCTCATGCATCATACTCCACTACTGGGAAAGCCATGAGATCTTTCTCATGATTTCCTATGCTCTTTTTCTTAAATCCTCCTAGATCCAAAACCTCTCTTTGGAGTTGTCCAACTACTCCTTCCCTTATTTCTTTTGTTGCTTCTTCCCTGCTACTATTTTAGGATCTCCTATGTTTAGCTTCCATTTTTTGTTGACTACCTCCTATGTTTATCTCAACATCATCTCTCTGATCTCCTCGATCACCTCATCCAGCTGGCTCACACACTGCCTCTACTTTTGCAACCTATCCTTTTGTATCTCCTTCTCATCACACACCTCAATGGGAATATCAATCTGATATCCCATACTATCTTCATATCCTGTGGCATGATTTTTCCACTCTGCAGCCTCATTACTGAGTTTTTTATCAACTAACTCCTCTGATAGTGTAACTTTTTCCATTTCCTCTACCTCTTCTTGCGTTGGTACAAGTCCAGCTTCATCCATCTTCTCCTCAGGGTGGAATTTTTCTTTACTCTACATGACTATCTCCTTGGGGAAGTCTTCTTCTATGCCTGGATGGCATATCCAATCCTTTAGCATCCTCAATTCCATCTCCCATTGAGTGAGCATATGACTAGTATGATCCTCTTTCTTCATCTCCTCTTGGGAATATGTCCATTTCTGCACCATCTCCTCCTCCATGATAGTCTGCATTGGTTGTCCTTCCTCTTATGTACTCTCAACACGTGCTTTGGTCTCAACTTGGCTTCCTGGCAGGAATATCTGAAATCCCCCAATGATCAGAATGCATCTCTGATTCTCCTCCTCTGTCAAGACCACTGGCTAATCTGAAACCCTTGATGAGTTCATGAGACTCTTAGAAAGTTTCATTTTATCTCCCTTTCCCACCTAGAAATATTGGATTTCACCTCTTCCCTCCTAGCATTTTATGATATCTTCAGTAGATCTCTCTTCATTTCCCACCTCAAAATTTGAATTTTCACTTATTCCCTCCTGGAAGCTCATGAAATATCTAGTTGAGCTCTTCTCCTCATTGTCACTGAGTTTCTCTCCAAGTTCTGGCTTGCAAATGAAAATTTTCTCCTTCATGTCACTGAGGGTTTCAACCTACCTCAGCCACCTTATCACTTCTTATTGTTGCCTCCTGGCCAACAACTGTTGGACTGACCACTTAGCTCTCCTCCTCAAGGGACACTCATACCTCCAGCCACATTGTGCTTCCCGCTGCATCTTTAGCATCAAATTCTCCATTTATGCCTGGGTCTCCTCTATCTCCTTATCCATCTGTTGGTGGTCTTTTCCTTGACCACGTCTATGTCCTTTAGTATCCATCTTTCACCTCTACCTCCAAGAACACAACTAATTCTTATAAATCATCCCACCTAGTTGTCTTCTTGATCTTCTCTTCAACTTAGAGCACTACCAGTTTCCTCCTACAGCCCTTCTGGCTGTCAAATGTTTGTTGCACACCTTGTAACAATATTCAAAGATCATCAAGCCATGTTTCCCTTCCCCTTTTTGTGTTGTCTATAGGAAGAAATTAGGCTTTGATACCACTTGATGGTATTAGACTAAAATCCTCTTTCACATAGAGAAAAATTCGTGGCTCTGAATCCACTTGATTGTATCATACTAAAACCCTCTTTCACACAGAGCACAATTCGTTTCTTTGATACCACTTGATGGTATTAGACTAAAACCCTCTTTCACACAGAGCACAATTCGTGTCTCTGATGCCATTTGATGCAGACCCCGTCTTCCTCTCGGGGCTTATCGATCTCCTGATCTAGGATTGTTCAAGAACTAGAGTTGGATTAACTCTTAGGGCCCCTGTTGGACCCCCAAACAAGTTTACACGGGCCCCTTTCTTCCTAAGGTGTAGGTTTTGTGAAACCCACGGGCTCTTAAGAAGCCCCTGTTCCTTTTTAAAATTTGAAATATAGGTGCTANCCCCATTTCTTCATATGACCATGAGATATGACCAAGTTCCAACTCAAAAGGCTCTTTGGAGCTTCTGGATCTGAGTGTTTTCAATTGATAACATGCCAATTTTACTGAACCCTGAACTAACGAAGTTTCGAATTGACTTGATAGGGATCAACAATCCTCGCTCTCTTTCCAAATCAACAAACCTGATCTCTTTGGGCTCTAGGCTTCGGCGAAATTTGAAACACCTCTCCACAAAACCTTTGGAGTACTAAACCTCTGAAGTTCACAATATGATGCCACGTGTCCTCAAAGCATCAATGGAACTGATTAACTCCAGGACCCCTCGCTTTGAGAGTTCCAAATTATCTAATATCACAAACCTCCATAGTGAAATCCTTCTGGATTATTGGATCTCTTAACACCCGTCCTCCACTATCGGTGGCCTAGATCCACTTCATCTTCGGCAGCTTCAAGTCCAACACCCATTGTTGTGAATCCTTCGGATTTTCAAACCTCCGAAGTGACAGATATAGTGACACTTGTTCACTATGGAAGACGACTCAATTGAACTCCGAACTTCATAACCTCATGCCACGTGCTCCTGGTGATCAACGTACATGATCTCCTTTGGCTCCTTGAGCTTCTATAGTTTTTCTTGTTCCTCATCTGAAATCTCCCACAGTGTCATGGCTCTGGAGTTTCATATCTTTCGCCACATGTCCCTCCTGACGATGGATGGTCCTGATCCACTTAGGGAATTTAGGACTTTGGCTAGTCTACTCTCCTATGCACTTAAGGGGATTAAGTCTTGTTCACTTACCTGGATCCAATGATTGTTGGTCCTCTACACTCAGATCCTATCATTTGGATTTGTCTTCCTCCCTACGTGCTCCTCCTAATGTTTGGACATAATATTCAACGATCCAAATTTCTTCTCCACAGTTGTTCTAATGACATCTAATGCTCCTCCTTCTTCTCCTAGAATTTTCCCCTCTGGCCAAGGATTTTAAGAAGATTCAAAGGTTGTGACCTTTGATCCACCTAGGAGCCTGATTTCTTGGGGTCTCAACTTGCACTACACCTCCTTATCTTTGGAACTTGAAGTAAGATTTCCTCTACACACACCTACGTTTCTTATCTCCTGAGCTTCGAAGCATGCTCAGACTCCTAAGGTTCTCGACCCTCTTCTCCTCCATATGTATTCTAGTGACCTCCTAGAAACTCAACGCTCTTCTTCATGAGCTAATGAACTTTGAATAGGTTCACACTATGCGAACTCTATGTTGTCTTTAGAATCTGACCCTAGAAAGGGTTCTTGACATCTGCACACCTTCCAGAGTCTTTGTGCACAATTTCACTACTCCTCCTGAGCTTTGTAAAGTCTGAAATACCTTACCTTTAGTGCACTCCTTGCGCTTGTCTCCCTCGAGACCTTATCAACACTAGTATAAGTGTTGGCCTAGTGCACATCTTGCACGGGTATTTTCTTGAGTCATGAACTCTTTAGGATCATTTATGCACTCTATGCACCTACTCAAAGAACACTTGTAAAGCTCTTCCCCAGAGTGTTCACCAACTCTGGTTCTCCTCAATCTCTCCAACAGTTAAGAAATGTGTTGTCTCTATACACTTATTTTACTTGTTCAAAGCATTCCTCGTTGAGCCTTCCTTTAGAGTATTCAACAACTTCGAAGTACTGCCTCCTTCAACTGGGTACTAGAGTGTTAAACAAATTTGGGGTGTCTTCCCTGACACTCTTCTCTCACGGAACTCTAAATAGATTTCTCTTGTGCACTCCTTGTACTTGCTCAAAGAACTCCTTTTTGAGCTGACAGAGTATTCAACAACTTTGTTTCTCTTGAAATTTTAATCCATCTCAATGTCAACGGTCTCTCTCCATTTATTCTCCAAAGGGATCCTGGTGCTCTACTGGAAAATTCCTTATCAATGAACTCCTTGCAGAGCTTACAAAGTGTTCAATAACTTTGGTTTTGCTTTCTCTGCACGGGCTTTCCTATAGAGTGTTCCATAACTCTATGGCTTTCCTCTAGAGTGTTCAGTAACTCTTCTGAACTCTAATAGAGACCAAAACATGCACTCCTTGCATTGGATACAGATGTATCTATGCCATGTCATGCACTCCTTGCACAAGCCTAAAGAACCCAGAATTATTAGCAAACTCATAAATATGGAGAATTTTATATTCTTCCTGCAAATTAAAAACTATTCATACATATGTAGCATATAAACACACATAATAACCATTCAAATATATTCAGAAAAAAACATAGAACTCATATAACACGCAAAGAATCAGATGCATGAAACACTACCTATTTGTATTAATATCTAAATTCATGATTGCAATATGTGCAGGATGTACTACAACAGAATCTCATCTCTTCTCCTCTCCTCCCTTGAGCTCTCTAAGGCTCTCTCTTCATACACACTCTCATGAATTTTTGATACAAAGGTATTTTTACAAAACATGGGTTCTTTGAGCCTTCCCTCCAAGCTACCTACCTGTTACACATCAAAATTACTCACTTCAATGATGACCTATTGTCATCATTACAAGTGTCGCAAGTGTCGCATTTTGGTCGCAACTATTGCAAGTGTCACAAACATCATACTGCCATATTACCTATGTTGTGCCTCTAACGACATCACAGGGACACTTAAGACATCCTCAAAGACTAGTTTAAGGAAGAGAAATCATTTGATGAAGAGTACAAATCATTTTCCATGAAGAAAACCACTCAAAATTCATTTTTGGAGGCTAGTTCTCCCCTACCCACTGTCAGGGACTTCCAACGCTCTCTAGCCTTCTTTAGGGAAGCATTCCAGCACTTTGTGCACCCTTCTGGGGGAGCGCTGGGATTTTTTAAGGAAATTTTGGGTAGCTCTCCCCTACCCACTATCAAGGAGTGATAATGCTCTGTACCCTCCTTTGGGGGAGCATTGCAATTCTCTGTGCACCCTTTTGGGGGAGCACTAGCTTGTTTGAGCAAATTTTGGATTGTTGAGGAAAATAAGGGAAAAATCGCCTTCATCTTGGAAATCAGTTGGATTTAAATCTGAGGTCAAGGCTGGATCTTAGGGAGGATCCACAACTGAAGGAGAAATATCCTCAACCTATCCCAATAATATCTAAGGTGGTTGGGTCTCTCCAAGCTTATATAAGGAGGCCTTCTCATGGTAAAAGCATATGGAGTTTAGAGACATCAAACTTATGATCTCATAAGGGAGATATTAGTGAAGTATAGTTATTCTGGTGGTGGATTATTTGAGCAAGGGTATGGACAAAGAGAGATTGGTGAATTTGTTGCATCTACATCTATGGTTGTAAGCACTTTTCTTTGTTTTCATTAATATAAATATGTGCTTGGCCTGTTTCTTTCAAGGTTGTCTTATTCTACATGAAATTGTCTCTATTAGATAGATATGGTTTCAAGATAATCTTAGTAGAATAGGAATCTTGTTCTATCTTTGTGTTGTTTACAGGACTTATCGAGGAGCTTAGGGATCAAAGCTCAACTCGAACTATGCAAGGATGAACATAATTTAAAAGGTACACTTTTCTTCCTCTTATCTATACATTAGTTTATCTAGGTTTAAAAGGATGTCATTGACCAACGTTAGCACCCTTTCTGTCTTGGTCTTAGGAGTCTAGAGCCCGAGAGGGAATCCACTTGTCCGTAGGGGGATTCTCCTGTAACATAAATTGGCGACTCCACTGGGGAGGAAACTTTGAGTTTTGGTTCCTATACTAGGTATTGTTTTAACCTTTTCTCATCCTTTAGATATTATGCATGTTGTGTCTCTAATCCTTATATTTGTTGTTGTCTCTTTGATTCATCTTACACACTCAATTTCTGCATTTTTCCTGAGTTTTTTTTTAATTCTAGGCATTTTTTTGAGTTATGAGAGGATAGTGCTCCTGTGCCTCTACCACTGGGGCATTGGCACTCCCTTGAAGGCTCCCATAGAGCATTGCAATGCTATGGTACCCTTGACACCAGAGTGTTGCCCCTTTTTCTGCAAAAAACTTCTTGGGAGTTGATTTCTCAGTCTTCTTTTTGTTGATTCATCTGCTCAGGGTTAATTATATCTTAGTGTATCCTTGTTTAGCCTCCAAATTTTTTTATTTATAAGTATTGATTATGTTTTGTTTGTCTTTTTGACATCTATTTTCCTTTCTTTGGGTCACTCTTCTTCCCTGAGATTTGGAGTCGATCTACTAGTTTCTCCTTTATCTGATGGTATGAAAGTTTTTGTAAGGAAACTCAAAGATCTAGGCACTATTTCTCTTGATATTTGAGGTCTTTTTCCCAAGCAATTCCTAGTTTTTCATCATCCATTAACCTTCTCCTACCTTCACTAGCAATTTCACCAATTTTCATGCATTATGGGTGAGTTTTTGCATGGTTTTTGGCTCTTTTTCTAAGTTTCTGGGAGGATCAACACCCCTATGTAGGCCATAATAGAGATCTAGTACTCCCCTACAGTGTCATATGGAGCATTGCAACACTTTGTGCACCCTTCTGAGGGAGTTCTAGTCTCTTTTTTGAGAGTTTTTGCCTTCTTCTGCTCAGTCTTTTGTAGCCTGTTTTGCAGAGCTCTTTACCCAAAGTCTGTGGTTGGTTTTTGAAGTTTCTTGTATTGGTTTTTGATGGTTTTTTATTCT
Organism: Picea engelmannii; assembly: GCA_009831015.1. Taxonomy (NCBI): domain Eukaryota; kingdom Viridiplantae; phylum Streptophyta; class Pinopsida; order Pinales; family Pinaceae; genus Picea; species Picea engelmannii. Next base: position 150,368 of record ML806864.1, read on the forward strand.
TATCACTCCCTCTTGTCTTGATTGGATCTTGCAACATTTTTCAGAAATGTGAAATTTCCTTTTCCAGCTGCTTTTTGTCAGGACAGTTTTGAGTGATTTTCTCTTTCTCCCTCTCTTTTCTTGGATTATTCTTTGCATTTTATTTGTGTTCATTGAATGCTTGATTGGTTGTAGAATCCTTGACGGTGTTATTTCTTGTTAGAACAAATTTCTACTCGTTTTCTTTCATACCTCAGTGCCTTGAGTGCATACTTTGTTTGTAGCCCTTTTGCTTTGTGTCTTTTGCATCTGCATAAGACTCTTTCTCCTGATTGAAAGTAGTGAAGGATTGAAGGTTTTGCATTTAGTTTATGTATACGTCATAATCAAACAAAGAAGATAAATTCATTTTTCATTTTGGGTAGTGAAACTAGATTGCATTTGAAGTAGCGGAATTGCATGGTTTTTGGCTTTTTTGGGACATTGTGCATCTGTAATGATGAATGTTTTCTCCTTCTCGTAGCATAGATTTCATCGAAATGAAAAGATTGTATCTTCATATATTTGAATAAATTTATATTCGGTAAAAACACCATATTGTCCATGCCATTTTCCTTTTGAGTAACAACAGCCTTAAAAATCAAGCGCTAAACAAAAAATTGATTAGACATTTTTATATTTTCTGGTAGCAAACCTACATCAGATTAGTTGTAGGGCTTTGGAATAGGTGTGAAAGTTAAATTTCCAAATCTTCAAACAAACATAGAATATTTTGTTAGGGAGCGATGAAATCCAATTGCTACATTTTGTCCTGGGAAGCCCTTCTCACACAAGGGTCAAACCTGAGGTCGCATTGAGACTAGCAGAGTTACTCACACTACTTTGTTGGTCTTGGTGTAGAGATTGTGCATATTATGGGGGTCTCTTGAAGGTATACCCACAATGATGAGTGGAAGCCTTTCAAGCTGATTCCTGGCTAGATACCCTTCCCTTACACGTGGATCAAACTATCGATTGTTTCCCCAGGCATCATTGTTGTAGTTGGTAACCTTAGTGGCCTATATCTTTAAGGTATTTACACAAGGTGACTGTGGAGGGGAAAGTCTTCACGACACCTGGAATCGACGTTGGTCAAACTAACTCAGGCTCCATAGAGGGTATACCCATGATTATGTGTAGGAACTTACACCAGGATGTAAGTCCGTTAAGCAGATCGTCAACGTAACTTTTCCACCCGCTCTATCTCATTCCCTTCTTACTTTGTTCTTGTGATGTTGGATTTCATTACCAACTAGTGTGCTCATTGTGAGAAGGTTTTGTTTGCTTGTTTGCTTACTAGATTTTTAGCGTGTGCTATTTGTTCTCCCTAGCATAATCTAGGTTGGATATTTATTTTTTATGGCGTCAGTTCCTGGAATGACCAATGAAGGAACCCCTTTGCTAGGGGAACCCTTTGTTTTTCCTTCTTATGGAAACATTGTTCCTCCTTACATCGCTACTTTGAGCCTTCCAGGTCTCACAATTGGGTTACCGTTATGGTTGTTTTCTGTAAGTTTTAAACCTGTGAAGTAAAGCAATGCATATAGATTCTTAAGCAAAATAGAAATTAACCAATGGCTCATTCACATAGTACACAGAGATTTATACCGAAAACCCTCAATCGGGAAAACCTTTCTTATATTCATTATATCGAATTTCACCATTCACTATACAATATATATACAATGTTTTTAGGTATTTCGTAGATACCAAAACCCTAATCCCTTAATCCGGGATTAATCTACAAAACCGCAAAAAATAGCAAAATCCACTAAAAATAGCAAAAACCACCCAAAATAAATATTCAGGGCATTGTGCGTAACCAGGGGGGCATACCTACCCCCCATAGAACACCCCTAGGAAAGCGTCTGGCGCACATGACACAATGATCACTACTAGAGGGATCATCAAACGCAGTTGTCAAATCTAACGCACCCACACACACACATGAAAAAAATATAACACACACCCAACAGAGTGGAAGAAGGTTGAGAGAGATTTTGGGTACCATGGAAAGGGTTCCATAACTCAATTTGTGGCTTATGAATTGAGGTAGTGATCTGTAAACTACTGTGTGGATATTCCACGAGATAGTTTGCCACAACAGATCTAATAAAAATACTGAAATCTTTACTATGAAGGTTAATTTCCTTTAGATATCAGACTCTTTAATTACTATTTTTCTTCTTTAAATGTATGAAATAGTTCAAATGTGAAAAATAGATAAAATAAATAAATACACACACACTATCCAAAAATAAACAAACGATATAACTTGGGAAACCCAATATGGGAGAAAACCCAGCTAGAAGGTGAGGTCACTCTACTCTATTTTCTTCAAATGAAAGTACAAAGAAATAGGCACTCTCTATGGATTTTCCTTTGACATTGTGGCTTGTATGGCTACTATAGAATATATCCTCCTCTTTATTCTCACAAAATACCACTCTCAACTATTATGCTCAGTTATGGAACAAGATACAATGCAAAAGAATGCAACCCCCTCTCCTCCTAGTGGCTTGATATTTAACATAGCCCAATAGCCATCTAGGGGTAGGGTTTTGACTTCCTCAACCCTTAATTGTGATAAGGTTTTTGGACCTTCTATAATATTCTTGAAATTCCATACATAGATAGCCCCATATGCATGAGTAATGGGGTTTACATGGCATCCTCTAGTACCATGGTAGATCAACTTGCAGGAAGCATAACTTTTGAATACAAGCTTTGATTGATGTGATGTTTGCAACATTGGAAAGATATCAATCATCAGACACAATTGTCATATATGATGTGCCCACACACACACATGCAAAGAATATAATACCTACCCAACATTCTCCCACTTGTTGTTTTCTTTTCATCCAGGGGTCTAGGGGATTATATAGTCAACAATCCAAGGAAACAATGCCCATTGTTACTCTATAGCAAGAGAACTTTTCTATACTCACAGACTTTTTCAATGAATCTGCAACATTCTTCAAAGTGTCAACCTTTTCTAGAAACACCTTCTTTTCTTCAACCATGTCTCTCACAAAGTGATACTGAACATCAATATGCTTTGTCTTCAAATGATAAGCTGGGTTCTTTACCAGGAAGATTTCACTCTGACTGTTACAATCTAATATCACTGCTTGTTGTACCAACCCAATACCTGAACACAATCTTTGTAACCATACTGCTTCCTTGCTTGCATGATTGGCTACCATGTATTCATCTTCCATAGTTGAGAGTCCCACCACAGCCTGTCTTTTGCTCATCCAACTGATTTCTCCTCCAAATAGGTTAAACACATACCCACTTGTAGATCTTCTGTGATCCAGATCTCCAGCCCAATCTGCATCAACAAATCCATGTATGTCCACCACTCTTTCCAATCCTGGTCTTCCTTGGTAGCACAATCCATAATTGGTAGTGCCACGCAAATACTTGAAGACCCTCTTTACTGTTGTCCAATTCTCCTTCCCTGGTTTTGACATATACCTTCTCAAAACTCCCACTTCATGTGGAATATCCAGTCTAGTACAAACCATTGCATACATCAAATTTCCAACTGCATTGGCATATGGAACATGGGACATGTCCTCTTCTTCTTCCTGTGTCTTGGGACACTGATTTGCAGATAAATTTACACCTATAGGAATAGGAACCTTGACCAGTTTAATTCCATGCATATTAAACCTCTACAATATTGTCTCAACATATTTTCTTTGATTCAACCAGAGTTTCCTGTTTGCACGATCTCTTTTAATTTCTATTCCTAGAATGAAGTTAGCAGCACCAAGATCCTTCATGTCAAATTTGGAGGATAGATATGATTTCACCTCCTTGATAACATCCATGTTATTTCCTACCAACAATATGTCATCAACATACAACACTACATAAATGAAGTGATTACCAACCTACTTGGAATATACACAATGATCAACCCTGCTTCTCACAAATCCCAATCCAAGGATGTATGTGTCAAAATTTTGGTACCACATCCTAGGTGATTGCTTCAAACCATATAGTGACTTCTTTAGCTTATAGACTGGCTCTTTCTTTCCATTCACTGCAAATCCTTTTGGTTGCTTCATGTAGATTTCTTCTTCCAGATCCCCATGTAGGAATGTTGTCTTCACATCCATCTGTTCCACTTCAAGATCAAAAGCAGCAACAATAGATAAAAGAAATCTAATAGATGTTAACTTGGAAACAGGAGAAAAAATCTCACCAAAGTCAATTCCCTCTGCCCAGGAATAACCTTTTGCTACTAACCGAGCTTTGTATTTCTCCACTTTACCTTCTGCATTAAACTTCTTCTTAAACAACCATTTTCTACCAACAGATTTTCTTCTAGATGGAAACTCAACTATATCCCATGCCTCATTCTTATCCAAGGCATCCATTTCTTCAACCATGGCCTTCTTCCATAGTTTACTATCCTCTGAATTCATTGCTTCCCTGATAGTTCTGGGATCATCATCAGTAATAGATAAAGAAAAATTGGAATGGCAATCAGGTGGACTATACCTTTCTGGTTTCCTTCTTTCTCTCACTGATCTCCTCAATACTGGGGTATGAGTTTCTTCTTCTTCTTCTGCTTCATCTTCTTCAGATGATTTAGGTTTTGCATCATCCAAATCAATCTCTATTTTCTCAAGTTCTTCTTTCCTTGGTAGGAATTCCTGTTTGGAAACATCTTTTACCTCTCTAAAAACAACATCCCAACTGTAAATAGACTTCTTAGTTTCTAGGTTCCAAAGCTTATAACCTTTCACACCATCTTTATAACCAATAAAGATACACTTTTCATCTTTATTATCCAACTTACTCCTATATAACTTTGGAACATGTACATAAGCATCACAACCAAATACTCTAAGATGTTCAATAGAGGGTTTCTTTCCAGTCCATACCTCGTGTGGAGTTTTATCATCCAACGCTGATGAGTGTGATCGATTGACTAGGTAACATGTTGTACCCACTGCCTCTGCCCATAATTCTTGTCCTAACTTGGCACCGTTGAGCATGATCCTTGATTTTTCCATCAGTGCCATGTTCATCCTTTCTGCAACTATGTTCTGTTGAGGAGTGTATGGATTAGTCTTGCAACTTCCTATACCACACTTCTTACTGAATTCTTCGAATTCATTTCCACAGAATTCTCCACCATTATCTGTTCTCAATACCTTTATTTTCTTCTTTGTCTGATTTTCTACCAGAGCCTTAAACTCTTTAAATTTATCAAACACCTTTGATTTCTTTCTAAGAAAATAAATCCATGTGTTCCTTGAGAAATCATCTCTGAATGAAACATAATACATAGACTTACCTAGTGATGGAACAGGCATAGGTCCAAACACATCACTATGTATCAATTCTAAGATCCCCTTTTCTCTTGTAGCACCAGATGGGAATCTTACTCGATTTTGTTTACCATATATGCAATGTTCACAAAAATCAAAATACAGAGTGCAATTAGACATACCTTCAACCATGCCTTTACTGTGTAGTGTTCGAAGGCCCCTCTCTCCAGTATTCCCCAGTCGTTGATGCCACAACATGGTCTTCTTTTCAGGGACAATATTGGTCTTGTCTTATTTATTTGTCTTCTCAAGGACAACAGAACTGTTACACCCATTAGTATAATTGTTTCCCAACAACTTCTACAGAGTTTCACACTGAACTCCCCTCATCAACACCATTTCCCCTCGTACCATCTTGTAAGTGTTCTTTTCAAATATAGTTTTCACTCCTGCATCATCCAACTTACTTACAGATATTAGGCTCCTAGATAGTTTTGGAATGTGCAGAACCCTAGGGAGAGTTCTAATCCTTCCATCTTTTAGCGGAAACTTAACCCTTCCATGTCCCAAGATTTTGGCTATCGAGTAATCTCCTAAGAATACATCACCACCATCATATTTTTCATATTCAGAGAACCACTCCCTATGAGGAGTCATATGGTATGATCCACCTGAGTCGATCAACCATACATCATGATCTGCATGTGTAGCTGTAGATGTCAGGTAAACATCACCTCCTTCTTCAGTGGAGGTTTTAGCCTCTATGGAAGAGGTACTATCAAATCCCTTTGGTTTATCAACCTTCTCAGACTTGCAATCTTTCTTATAATGCCATGTTTTACCACACTTCTAGCATTTCCTCAAATATTTTCCTAGAGACTTAGATCTACCTATAGATTTAGATCTCCCCCCCGAAGGCTTATCGGGATTCCTATCTTGGGGATGACGTCTTATAAATAAAGCATATGTGTTATGACTATCCATGGTTTTCCACCTCATCTCTTCAAATAACAAGGATGAAACTACATCCTCATACTTCAATGTAGTTTGAGTGGTACTACCAATTGCTACAACCATATTATCCCAAGAGTTTGGAAAAGAACATAACAAAGTAATACACTTATCTTCTTCTGTAATCGTAATATTAACAGAGACAAGTTGACTTACCAAAGTATTAAAGGCATTTATATGTTTTGTCACAGAATCTCCATATTCCATCCTAAGATGATACAACTTCTTTCAAAGAAACAACTTGTTTACCAGGGACTTTGATTGATACAAATTCCCCAACTTATCCCATAGTTCCTTGGCTATAGATTCTCTCGATACATTCAACAAAACCGAATCTTCCATGGAGAGTCAAATAGTACTCCTTGCTCTTCTGTCCAACTTCTCCCAATCTTCTTTTGACATACTAGTAGGTGGTGTACTAGTATGTTGTGTACCAGTAGCCTGTGTGCTAGTAGACGGTGTACCAGTGGGATGTGTACCAGGATCCACAATGATCCATTGTTCTTTGTCTACAAGAAGGTCCTCCACCTTGAGATTCCATAGCTGAAAGTATTTATTGTTGAAATTCTCTATCTCGATTCTAGATGAGCTCGCCATTCCTCTTTATATACTCGAATCTCCACTGCAAAAGATCCCACTAAACCCAGGTTTATCATAGACCCAAGATAAACTTGATCTATCAAGACCAAGCCAAACCCTCAACAACAAAGGCGTCCCTCTAAAGCCAAAAATGAGCTCTGATACCACATGTAAGTTTTAAAACTATGAAGTAAATCAATTCATATAGATTCTTAATAAAAACATAAATTAATCAATGGCTCATTCACATAGTACACAGAGATTTATACAGAAAACCCTCAACCAGGAAAACCTTTCTTATATTCTTTATATCGAATTTCACCATTCACTATACAATATATATACAATTATTTTAGGTATTCCGTAGATACCAAAACCCTAATCCCTTAATCCGGGATTAATTTACAAAACCGCTAAAAAAAGAAAAATTTGCTAAAAATAGCAAAAACCGCCCAAAAAAAAATATTCGGGGCGTTGCCCGTAACCAAGGGGGGCATGCCTGCCCCCCCTAGGACACCCCTAGTAAAGCACCTGGTGCACATGACACAACGATAACTACTAGAGGGATCGTCAGACATAGTTGTCATATCTGACGCGCCCACACACACACATGCAAGGAATATAACACCTACCCAACATTTTCCACTTCGGTGATCTCGAATGTAGGTGCTTCAGATGTAAGCACACCACCCACACATCAACCTCATGTATACCTTTCTCCTTCTTTAGTCGTCATGTCTCCTTCCATTTCTCCTTATTCTCCTAGTGAAATCTCTAAAGCGAGTAGCCAGGTTGATAAGAAGAAGACAAAACAGAAAGAGAAGAAAAAAAACTAGAAAAGGACCAAGCCTCCAAGCATATCAGATATTGGATCCAAGAAACTAGATACTATTAATCATACTGGGATTGTTGGTGAGGTCAATAAGATTAAAATGAAGAATCTGAAACCCAAATTCCCTTATAGTCTTTGTAAGGGTGACCACTTTCTGAGGGATTTCCCTGGTATTCCCAAGGCCTTAGCAATGTGTTCCTCCACGTCATCAACCCCTGTTGGACATGTTGGTGACACCCTGTCAAATAGTGATGTTAAGGTTGGTAAGAAGAAGACAACTGTCAAATTTCCTTGTATGTTATGCGAAGGTGATCATTATTCTCACCTTTGTCCTCATATGGACGAGGCTTCTTCTCTTTCGGAAAAGATTCAACTCCCAAATGGTTATCGTAAGATTTCTCCCAACCCATTGTTAGTTGATGGAATGGTCAATCTGGTTACATCCCCGGTTAGTCTGGTTGACCAGGTGGTCAATCTAGTTTCATCCTCGGTTGAACCACTAACTAAATTAGTTGATCCATTTTTTTCATCGATCAGCCCCACTTTTCCTCTGAAAAGTGAAACCCAAGTGACTGATCCAGTCCCATCATTGGTCAGTCCCACCCTTCATCTGAAGAGTTCCAACATGGTCAATCCCACTCCTCCTTTGACGAGTGCCAAAGTGGTTGCTCTGGTCCCTTCATCAGTTAGTTTGGTTGATCATGTCTTCAATATAGTCATGTCCTTATTTGAACTAGTTAACAAAGTGGTTGATCTGATCCCATCTTCAGTCAATCCCACTCTCCCATTAGAGAGTGCAACCCAAGCGGTCGATCCATTTCCACCTGTCGACCCCATTCTCCCCTTGGAGAATGAAACCCAAGTGGTCGATTTGATGTCGTTATCAGTAGATCCTACTCTCCCTCTAGAGAGTAAACCCAACACTTCCCGTGCTTTTCTCATTGATATAGAATCTACCGTGCTAGGGGGCATTCCTCCTTCTCTTGCGAAACCCCCTCCAAGTAATGAGGCCATCCTTTTTGATTGGGGTGTGCTAGCTGGACCTCATCTTCCCTCTCACATTCCTTTCAATATTATAGTATAGGTTTGTGGTCTTGGCCATTCCTTAGACACTGATAGATGAAGGTTTGTCCGTTAGTAGTTTTTCTTCTATTGCTTGGAAAGCTTTGGGTTATCCTCAGCTTGTGCCATTTACCCAGACTCTGTTCTCTTTTAACAGAAGAATCAGTCACCCTTTAGGGATTCTTCCTCATTTTCCTATAACTTTGGGAGGGAAAACATTATTTATTGATGTTATGGTAGTCCAAGACCACTTGGATTTTGATTTACTCCTTGGGCGATATTATGTCTATGCCATGAACACTATTGTGTCCAATCTCTTTTGTGTGATATATTTCCCTCGCGATGGAAGAATGGTGACTATTGATCAACTTTCGTTTGTTGGCCCTAACTTGACCATCAACTCAATGACCTCCCTAAATGGGTCTTATATGCAGTTGGTCTCACCAATGCCACAAGTCAATTATGTGGCATTATCTCCCATGCCTTCAGTTGTCGATGAAGATGACTTACATCCGGTATTTGACTTGGTGATCTCTTTGGTAGGACTATTGGATCCTGATCTCCTTACCCCTATCATGACCCTCGACATCTGTTCCTTCCAAAGCATTGTTCTTCCATCCAGTGAAGATCTCTTGGAAGTCATGACTGACTTTTGTCCCTTGACATGGTGTCCTTCTAGAGCATTATCCTCTTGGAATCCATGATCAAGGAGATTCCACGAGCATAGTATCTCTTCTATGTGGAAAACTCGTTAAAAAATGAAACAAAGGCCTTGAGCATAATTTTTTCTATGTAACAAGCTCGTTAAAAAATGAAATAGAACTCTGGGGATTGAACCTAGATCCTTGAGCATAGTTCTTTTCTTGTGTCAATCTCGTTAAAAAATGCAACAGTCATCTCTCCCATCATGTTGAATCTCTCACTAGATCTCGTAGATGTCGAGTCGAGTCTTTCGTTAGGTCTCGTATTCGAGCCTTCATTTCATCCACCCTTATCCTTTTTCTCCATCTAGTATAGAAATTGGTGACAACCTCAAAGTTGGTGAATGAATTCAATCTTGGGAGGCATGTCTCCAACCTTTGATGATCATTTTGAAGTTAAGCCACTAGATTTCAAGCTAGGGGAAGAGTACCGAGCTTAGTCTTTGTTCCTTCCCATGCTCGTAAATACATGAGAATGTAATTGAGTATACTTTTATCAATTTTTCAGACTCGTAAAGTTTATATGAAAAAGCAACCCCCTAGAGTCTCGTTTAAGATCTTTTCATACTCTCTAAACATGAAAATATTGACGAGTGATCTTTCTTCCTTTCCCACTCATTAAAAGGTTTGAAAGGGTGTCTTTCGAGTGATAATTTATCTCTTTTTTGGCCTCACGAGACTAACATTACGAAAATTGACAACTCTGGAGTCATCTTTAAGTCATTTTCAGACTCTCTAAATATGAAAAACCATTGATTTTACCTTCGTTGGACTCGTTAAACAATCATACATTGAAGGGCCCACACGGGACCGAACCCTTACTTCTTCCAGTTTTTTAAACAAAGGAAGAGGGACTTACCGAAGGTGAGTTATATCGAGCATGTGTTACCCTCCTCCAGCTCGTTAAATCAAAAAGAGGTGCTCATCTATATGGATTGGGGAAAAAATTGAAAGAAGCAAGCCAAGCAACTTTTGAGAACATTACTAGGAAATCTTACAGTCTCCCTTGAACACAACACTCTGTCTTTGCACACATTTTAATCCGCTAAACCTATGCACTGAACCAATCCTCTGAGTTTTCTTACTCCTTTGGTTCATTTGACGAAAGTCATTGTATCCATTGCATCATCGTGTTTTGGTCCATGTCATGTTTCTATTGTTGTGCCTCATTGTTCAAGGGAAGTATCTTCCTCGAGAGTCAACCATCACAAATTTTCTGTTTCAATACCTGTGTCATTCCATTTTCATTTGATCTACCAATTTACATTTCTATGTCAGTTTTGTGTCATTGATGGGGGATACATCAAGGCCCTCCTACAACGAGTTTGTTCTCATCGACTTAAGCACATTATCTGGGAATTAGACTTAGAAACCAATTAGTACCTTGGGACCTGCATGCCTCAATGGTAGGCCTCCTCGCTTCCGACAGTGGGCTTACATCATTGACCATTGATCGGGTGATTCCATGAATGTTCAACTTTAGCTCATCTATTCACATTCACTAGAATGTACTAGGGTACCTTGGGAATCATTGACATCAATGGTGATTTCCTTCGCGCTTGTTAACAATTTACCTCATCGACTGGTAATCAAGTGGTTCCTGCCATGTTCGACATCAAAACATCTATTCACATGGTTAGACTCGTACCACATTGGGATCGGTAAGAAGACCCTGGGTTGAGTGATCACTCTAATATGTACTTTACCCAGGTTACGACGGAGTTTCTTTTGAACATTGACACATATACTGTCACATGGATCCAATTTCTATTGGTCGTGGCTATGTCTTGTCATTTCATAGATCCACTATGTATTATTCGTGGCTACGATCAGTTCAAGTCATAGGAGTATAGATCCACATTGTATATTTAGTGGCTATACCTTTTTGTCAATATAATTATGGATCCGTGGTGTATTTTATGGTGGCCATACATTGAAAGTATTTATCACTCAAGCATAGGTATTCCTGCCTTGGGTTTGACACATGTCATAATATTTGTTGATGGTTGTGTGCAGCTTCTATCAGGTTCTCCATGTCCATACCCTTGCTCGAAAAAGTTTACAAAGTACTTCAGTCATCACATCTTCTAACTTTGAACTTTGGGGGGTAATTTGTTACACATCAAAATTATCACTTCAATGATGACCTATTGGCGTGTTGACGGGCGAAATTGACCGCTCGTTAACTGGAGGAGTGAATCTGGTCCGGGGTTGTCTAAATAACCCAATCCATTTGGATTAATCCACTCCGATAGGTTTAGCGGCTCCGTTGGCCGATCTAAGTCCTAGGAAAGTGAAAAAACTAAACTAAAGAAACTAACTAAGTGAAAAACAGTTGCTGCAAACTATATACAAGTCTAATATATATTCACAGTTCGCTAATTAATATTTATACAACAGTAATCCTACTTATTAAATGTAAAACGTATTGATATATTTATATTTCTATTATATTTACAGTATTCACAAAATGCAAGTTTTGATCGAAATCTGCAAAATCATATATGAATTGACTTATGACAACGAAGCTAGTGTTTTTTTATTTTTTATAACTTTTATGAACTGGAAATGAAATGATAGCTATCTAGCTAAGAAATAAACAATAACACTTTGTACTGTGTATCTAAACTACAGAAATTATTTATATTAATTAAACTAATTAAATAACACAAACAGACTAACCTGTAATAGCGTTTCCTATTCGTCCTGTGCACAGTATTCGATTTCGTTGTTTAATGGGGTCAACCCGCACCAGATTTTCCAAATGCTTCTCGTAAGCAGGAAGCAAAGACGCTTGAATACTAATGACAGAACAAGTAGGACATATAGCAACAACAATTTATAATTTAACAAATGATCATATTAAGATAAATCTGAGTATGATAATTTGTATATAACTGTTCATTGAACAAAGAAGATCAACCTTTTGATCATCAAACGTAAACAGATTTATTGTTGTATATAAAATGAGAGACATAAAATATGGACACTATTTAAATCCCATCACATCAACCTGTAACAATTTACGATATCTAAAGTAGTCAAAAATTTGATTACAAATTGAAATGAACAAAAGTATGATATATTGAAGTTAAAGTCGTACAAACATCCACTTTCATTCAAGTCTGAATAATCACCAATCCATAGTCTCTTCTCCCAAGCAGTGATGGTCATTTGTTTACAAAACAATACATTTATAAAGGCCACAGGCTCAAAACATTCCTTGTGGAAATTATCAAAGTTGTTGCAAAAATTATGGGGAATACAATCTCCCAAATTCCTATCCCTATCTAATACTAACAGCCTAATCTAAAACTTTGTAAGGAAATAGAATGTTCAGAAATGCCACCAGTAATCCAATTTCCTTTAAAATTCATATGTACCTGTAAATGCACAAGAATACACGATTTCAGATTGTAATTTAGTTGTGAAATCAACAAAAATTCAAATTTTTATGACTAGCTACAAAATCTCACGATTCTATAGCTAGTTATTATTATAAACAAAATCGTGTTTTATTCATTCAATCAAAACAGAAATGGATGCGAATTGAGCCAAAAAATACTATATTCTAATTCAACACAAACAAAATCATTTTAAAATCACTCTTGAAATACCTTACCTCGGTTTCATGGATTCGTTTTGATCAAGCTATTTTTGAATTGGCAATGGCAGTGGTCGCTTCTACATTTTTAAAGACAACAGAGCCTGTGGTCTTTTTCCTTTTATCATTATCTTGCAATCTATCATTTTTTTTGGTTAGCACATTTACCTGGTCCTCCAAGGACTTGATCTGAGATTGGAGCAAAGGGGCGTCTATATAATATCGGTTGAGCCACGACTTACATTCGTCGCACTGTGGTTGATCATGTTGTTTATCCATAGGTGAGGAACTTCTTAATTGACCAACACTTTCTCTCTCGAGTTTGATCCTAGGGAAGTTGGGGTCATCTTTAAGACATGATGGGAGGTTGGTCACATAGTCATAGGGCCTAGCTGAGAAAAGTCGGTGTGAGTATGGATACTCTTCGGTCAGAAATCGTTTGATTTCGGAATCAGAATCTTCACTCAAAAGGATTGGTTTTTGGTCTGTGTTTTCTTTAGGTTTTTTACGAGCACACCTTGATACCCAACGCGCGGCCTTTTTACCCTTGGAATTGATATCACTATAGCTTTTACCCTTTTTCTTTGCAGACCTCTTAACAGGATTACCACCATCTTTTGGACATGAGTCAGGTAGGGTGTCATGTTGGGCATCGTTCAGGTAGGTTGAGGGTTCAACAGAGGGCAAGAGCATAGGAGGGGGAATGATAGGCCCGACAAGGGTTTCTGTAACAACGGTTTTGTCAACTTTTCCAATTTCAGGACTGGTAAAACCATTCCTCAACAAGAAAGCATCCCAACAATCGCCATTCAACTTCAACTGATAAATCACAATAATTTTAATTAAACAGTGGTGGAAGAGGCTGGAGTCAGCTTTCTCCTTATTGAAACGTTTATCCATTTTATATAAACTCTGAAGGAGGAAATGTGGCATATTTAAGGGAAAATCTATGAAACTCATGAGAATCCATAGGTGGTATAGGAAAACTAGGTCGTATCTACCCTCGCATGTAACAAACTGCTTGATAATAGCCAATAAATCATGCCACCTAGATTTAAGAGCTGTAACGGGCATACCTTTGTCACAATTGCTAATCTTCCTTGAGGTAAACATCAACGGCCATGGTACTTCGTCAACCTTTGAATTTTTAAGCCATCTTTGTCCCTCGACTGGCAAACTAGTGGCTGAGCTAAGGAAATCCTCGTTCACTTCGAGCTGGACGTCCCCAATTTTGGATCTGCACCCATCGAATGTAAGTGAAAATTGTTGAGCGACTGCCAGGTTGAAACCCTGAAACTTCTCAATAAAAACCCTCCAACCATTCCTCTCTAGGTCCTCTCAGGTGTTATCAAACAATAGCAAAGCTTGGACACCATTGGGTTCGATTCGCACTACAGGAGCCATAGAAAATAGCACAAGATCAACCGGGTAATCGGTGAGAGGGTTTGACAAGGTAGACACAGAAACATTTTCCCAAAGCTTCCCCAATACAAGGCAAAGGCAACCCGAAATGCAAGACAGAGTGTTAATTCTTATGCGTGCGAGGATGGTGGAGTAAATTGGAAGCATGCAAGAATATCATGTCGAGTTGTACAACCAACGGCGCCTTTGTACATTCAAATCATAACAGTGCATATCCAAAGGACTTTAATCAACATGTCAAATGAATTATCATATAACCACAATTTGGCCCAAAAATTAATGTGTTCAATCAAACCATTTCGTAAAAGATTTCGTAAATCAACACCATATTAATAATAATCAAAAGCATAAATATTTGGTGTTTTGATAAATATGTGACTAGTGGTTTGTTTGAGGTCAAAGAGTTATAACCACATAAGAAAATAGGTTCATGATAAGCCAAATGATCATTAATGTAATCAACATGGATTCCGACTGTGGGTTTTCATGCTTGCAATCGTGAAAATGAAAACGAAAAGCAGGTATGCAAAAGAGAAAGATAATGGTGTCGTTAAAAAAAATTGCGATGAGTAATGAGGGTTCAAAAACCTTGTGTAGGAAGCTTGTAAAGAAAAAGATAAAGATTAATATGGATGCCAACAATGGCGACACACTGGTAGAAGCAGTTATCTCTGCCAAACGAACAAGTCCATATTAGGATAATGAGAAAAATTTGAACTCGAAAACTACCGGAAAACTATTTGAACATCATCATCAATCATAAAAATTCCAGTTTCAGATTGCTTGTTATTTAAAAGATGAAAACTGATGACAATCTAAACAAAAGAGAGTCACGATATTAAGGTTAAAATCTCCAAAACTGTTGACAGATCCACTGCTGCCAGGAGGCGTCCATAGCCTTGACAGGGATGCCATTTAACCCACTCCAATATCTGTATCCTGCCAGGAAGTTTCGGATCAGAACGAATGACAATTAAGGTCAAAAGATTCCATATATGAGAATTTTCATATACCCGACATTGCTTCGCTGCCAGCGGGCCTCTTCAGTACCCCGACAAAGTTATCTTGGCGTCAAGCATGCATTTACCCACTGCCAACAGACCTATTTAGTATCCCGGTAGGTTTACAAGCACTTCCCACAGCTCTTTAATGATTTATTTGGTTTTAAAGATATTTAATCGAGCGGGGTGACGATGAAAATTGTGATATTTTGGACATATTTTAATAAATTACAAACCTTGAGAGAATTTTTTAACTGTCCTTCATTAAGATCTAGAGATGGTTTATTAGTAGACCGACCTTCAAAGGCAGGGAGACATCTCTGAGTTGTTCTCTTAAGGAACAAGGACAGCGTAAGAAGAAATGGATGATCATGAAAAGCTTCAATTACAAATTGAAATCAAGAAACGTCTTTCAAGCAACCAGCTTTCTTTAACATGGCTGTAAACTTCAAAAGAATATCATAATTGATGTTTAAACAAACTTTCAGCAGTCATTTCAGAGGAGAGAATTTTCTATTCTCTTAGTCTGAACAATTCATGATGCAGGTATATGTATTTCAAAAGTAAAAATTGATAAGCATAAGGGAGAAATCAAAACCAAAACATCAAAGAAAAATGAAAAGCAAACAAAGGAAAAATATTTACACAGTGTACACAGGGTTGTCATCAAGTGAAATACCTTTTTAGAGCTTGGCCATTCACCGGATAGGTGTCTGGCTGTCCCTCTAGACTCTATAATCTGAAAGAGCTGGGACCCAATTTCTCAGCAATAAAAAACGGTCCTAGCCATAAGTTTTGAAACTTCGTATGTTCTCCCTTTCCCTCATGTGATTTGTCCCATTTTAAGACAAGGTCACCTACTTCAAAGTTTCTGTCAGAGGCAGAGTTGGAATCAAACTAGCTTTTAACCACAAGTTGATGCTGATCCAACTTCCATTTTTCTTGAGCCCTCACTTCCTCTAATTTTAATAATGCGTTAATTCGATTCTCCAAAGGAGGGCAGTCCTCTTGTTGTATTTTCTATGATAGTTGTAGTGAGGGAAGAAGAATATGTGGTGGCAGAATTGCCTCTCTTCCATAGACGAGAAAGAAGGGAGAGTTACCCACAGTAGTTTTCAGAGTCACTCTATCGGCCCAGATTGTGTTTAACATTGCATTATGCCATTTTTTGTGGTTTTCAGATACCGTTCTCTTGATGATTTTAATCAGATTTTTATTAGTTGATTATGCCAATCCGTTACCTTGAGGGTAATAGCTGGCAAAATATTTTAATTTAATTCTTTTTTCTAGAGCGAACTCACTCATATCAAGAGACGAAAAATAGGAAGCGTTATCGAATACTAGATAGTCAGGGATACCAAAACGAGTAATAATATTTGAATTCAAAAAGGAAATTACCTGACTGGTATTTACAGCTTTTAATGGGGCAGCCTTAGACCACCTGGTGAAGTAATCTGTGGCTGTTATGATAAACTTATTCTTCTGTGAGGATGGCGGATTGATCGGACCTATAATATCAAGACCTCGCTGCTGAAAAGGGGAGTCTATTGAAACAGGCTGCAGAGGGAAGGTTGGTTTCTGTATTCATCTGGATGCTTTTTGACAAGTAACACACTTGCGACACAAGGCATGAGAATCTTTAAAAAGTGTAGGCCAGTAATAACCTGCTCTTAATACTTTATGGGCAGTGGTATCCCCACCAAAATGCCCACCAGCTTCTCCTGCGTGCAATTCTAATAAGACATTTTCTGCTTCATCTTTCTCAAGACAGCGCATTAGTACTCCATCAAAATTTTGACGAAACAAAATACCATTAATCAACTAAAAGGAGGCAGATTTCAATATTAACGCTCTTCTTTTAATGGGATCTAGGTGACCGAGGGCTGACCCATGTTCAAGACAGAATTTTATATCATCATACCAGGGACTAACAGGGTTTTGTGCATAGCAAATTGAATTTTGGTTGTGTTGTTTTGGGTTTAACATAACGTTTTCTTCTTGCTGTCCCGCGGTTGAGTGAACGACTAACTTGCATAGCCCTTGACCTTTCACTATTTGTGTTGGGGTGATTTCTATGTCATTCTCTTGTAAGGAGGTGACCCAGTTTGCCCTCTTTTCGCCTAGTTCTTTCTATACTAACAGATTCCTGACATCTAGGTAAGGGACAATAATTTTTGTTCTAGATTTCAAAACATAAGATCAGAAGTTCTTTACTGCTTTAAAAAAAACATAGGCTTGTTGATCTACTGTTGGGTAATTGAGTTCTACACCTTTGAAGGCTGAGCTCATAAACGCAATTGGGACTTCATTGTTTTCAATGTTCTTTTGAGTTAGGACAGCAGCGTAGGAGCGGTCATAAAAAAATGTGTAGAGCGTGGAGTCTTGCGAAAAGTCGGGGCTCATCAAAGAAGGAGCGTATATTATGGCCTTTTTTATTGAATTAAAATATTGGTTTTCTAAGGGTCCCCAATGATATTGTACGTCCTTCTTTATTAAGTTCTGTAAAGGTCTCACCATTTCTGAAAAACTGGGGATGAATCTCCTGACAAAGTTTATCTGGCCTAAGAAAGACTGCATAGACTTTTTTAACGAGGGAGGGGGGAGTTTCGAGATGAATTGAGTCCTTTCAAGGTCGATAATCATCCCTTCTCTTGATACAATAAATCCTAAGAGCTTCCCTTGTTCTACTACGAAGATAGATTTTTTAGGATTCAAGGAAATGTCGTACTTACGACATCGTTGTAGAACAGATCTCAAATGAGCTAGATGATCAGCTTTGTTTTTCGATAATATAGTAACTTCATATAGGTAAACTATGAGAGATTTATTGATTAAGCCTTGGAAAGTGATGTCCATCACTCTTTGGAAAGTGGCACCAGCATTAATGAGTCCAAAGGGCATTTTCCTATAAGCGAAGGTGCCCCATGGAGTGCGGAAGGTAGTTTTAAGTTGGTCTGGAGGAGACACAGGACTTGGTTATACCCTGAAAAACCATCCAATAAGGATAATATTTCAGAACCAAATACCTATTGAAGGATATGTTCCATGGGTGGGACAGGGTAGTTGTCTTTATCAGACACTCGATTAAGGTTTCAGAAATCAACGCATAGTCAGATTTCACCACTCTTCTTCCGGACAGGAACAAGATTAGAGACCCATTGTGTGTGCCTAACTGGGAAGATAATATTAGCATTCAGGAGTTTATTTAATTCTTTTCTGACAATCGGTTCGAGTTTAGGGTGCATTTTTCTTAACTTTTGTTGAAAAGGCAAGGTTTGGGGTTTCATAGGAATGACGTGTTGTATGATGTTAGGGTCAAAGGTTTTTAGGTCGTCATACATCCACGCAAAAACATATTTGAATTCCTTAAATGATTTAATAAACGTTTCTTTCTCTTTTTCAGAACACCCCACCCATAAATTAATGCACTGTGGATTGTCATTAGTTCCCAAGTTTACTTTTTCATACGATAAAGAGGAACTATTTGTTTTATAGTTGATTGATTTTTTGAATTTGTCTTGAAGATCATAGAATTTTTCTAATCTAACTACAGATTTAGGGATAGAATTTACCATGCCCGATGAAGATTCAGGAGATCTCGGATCTGGTATTACCGTGAAATCACGAGGATTCTCATCATGAGTGCATTCGTCGATCACTGTGCCTTGGAAAGTTTCTTCCATATGCAGGAAACTAATAATTTGTTGATCGTCATCGTAGACTCTTCAATTCGTGATGTTGTCGGGGACGGACGGCCTGAACAACAGTTCGATAGAAAATGCATTCGCGGACAAGCCTTCTGCAAGAAAGAGTTTCGAAGCTACATTAGCTAACAAATCGGCTTCTGAATTATTCAATCTAGGAATAGAATTTATGTTAAAAGAAGAAAATTTATTCATCAAATTCCATACCTCAGATTGGTAGCTTTTAATATGCAAAGATAAACAGTGGATAGAATTTTTTACCTGTCTAACCACGATTTCCGAATCACCAAAGACAGTCAAATTTTGAACGTTCATATCTAATGCTTTCCTAAGGCCTTGAAATAAAGCCTCATATTTTGTTGTGTTGTTTGTACATTCAAACTCTAACCTGGATGAAATCATGGTTTTGTTACCTGCTGGATCAATAATAACGCAACCCACACCAGCTCCTTCCTTGGACTTTGACCTGTCAAAGTAAAGAGACCATATTTGATTTTTGTCGAGTGCATGAAACCATTGAGTAGAAACTGTTGGCTGCATATATGCCACAATTTTGGAATGCTGCTCCGGGTTAGTGATAGCTGAAGTCTCAGCCATGAAATTGTCGAAAAAGGTATCCATCCCTAGTATTTCAGGTGAATCGGCAGAAGGTGTAAATGGTTCATTGGGATCATTTAAATATGTCACTGTGAACTTTAGGTAACATTCACGATTTACCTTGATTTTGTTGGGCTTTCCGTTCTCGGGCATCCACAAGTGAGACCAATCCATCACGAAATATTCATGCAGCTGTTCTGACCAGTCTCTTCTTAAAAACAAACCATAAACTTTTGGAATATCTACAACAATAATATCAATTACTTGATGAACTTTGGGGTTAGATGATAATCTTATAAGCACATTCCTTAATTCGCCTATAACTTTAACACTAGTTCGATCAAGTTGGATGATCTTTAAGGTGGATGGTTCAACTTCAACATTAATCTTATGACACATACACCATGGAATTATGTTGGAAGATGCTCCTGAATCTACCATACAATTGTGCATGTTCCTATTAAAGATTTCAAAAGTTAATAAAAATGGAGGTACATTTCTACGAGTACTAATGGTGGAAGCTTGTTGCTTTTTACTCGCGGCCTCTGAAACTAATTTATCTACATTTGTTACATTATTTATAGGAAGGTCTCTCTTCTCATGAGGATCAGAAGTATTCTTAGCAGAGGCCTTCTGAGGAACTTTTGGGTTATTCTAAAAAACTTTGTTACTTCTTGGATTGTCGTTTTTGTTATTCTCTGCGATATTCTATAACATTTTTTGTAGCAGAAACGAGAATTTTAATAATTCATAAACATAAATGTTAGCCCTTAACTTTTTTAGATCTTCAACTAAATCATAATCTAAACTTGGGTTCACATAATTCTGTTTAGTCTTAGTTGTTTTAGACTGTTTTGGGTGCAAAATCGTAGTGTTTTCAGAAGAAGGCTTGTTTGTTGTCTTACTCCTAGTATTGTAAGGATGTACCGTCTCAGAATTAGCTTGAAAAATATTATCCGAGAAGTGTCCAAAAATGTTCGGAGAAGATTCATATTCTTCAACTGTCTCTTGTTCAACTACTTCCTCGGGGATCTCAGGGGGCATCAAGTTATCCTGGGCTTCTAGAATCGTTTGAATAGTGAATTGTAGGCTTTCTAGATTTAAGCCTTCGGTATTTGAACTAGGTCGGTTGGTGTGAAAAGGCTTCCTAAACGGGGGTTTGTAAGGCCTTTTGCTCGAAGAAGCTTCTTTGGTCATCCTTTTCAAATCTATAACTTGATTTGACATTTTTTGAACGACTTTTTGTAAGTTTTCTAGATCTGAGCTTTCATGTTGCGTTTTGTTTTGGGCAGGTCTAGGGAGGATTTCGATTTTCTTTTTGGAAGATGAACTAGTCTCTATTTCGTTGCTAGTAGTGTCTTTTAAGATAAGGATGTCTTTCTCAATCTGGCTGGCTTCTTCGAAGGCCTCTAACAACATGGATTTCTTAGATCTCTTTACCCAAATGGCTATACTTTGATGAAAGGCTTTCGTATAATATGCTATAATAAGATTCTCAGCAGGCATCGAATCTGTAGGGATTCGGTTCTTTAGTGTTAAGAATATTTGGTTAAAGTCTTTGATTTTCTCTTTGGGGTTCATTCCTAAACTAGAAAGCTCCATGATTAGAAATTCTGGGGACTTATCATCTCCAAACTTCTTAAGAAAATAGGATTCAAACTTCTCCCATGACACGATGGTATGGGGTTGTTGGGCAAAGTACCAGGTAGAGGCATTGCCTTCGAAAGTATAGGCGAACAATCTGTAGACTACTTCTTCGTGCTCGACATTACGGAGTCTAATGGCTAACATAAACTTTTTGATATGATCTTCGGTGATCTGTTTAGAGTTCGGGTCAAATTTAGGGAGCCACTTCTCCGGGTGTTTGGGCAAGGGATGTTGAGGCCCGGGTATGGCTACTGCATATTGGTCGAGCCAGGGTCTAGCAGGATTTTTCTGGTTGGCCATTGGTGTGGGCGATGTCGAAGGCTGGGATGAGGAAGAGCCTTCATCAGAGGATTCTTCTCCCGAAGAATAAGGGGATGAAGGAGGTGGTGAGAGTGGTATTCCAGATCCTCCTGCGTCAGGAGTGAGGATTGGATCTGTAAGGTTTAAAGTGAGGTTAGTGCCTCAAAGTTGTTCTCTGATATCAGAGAAATCTAATGGTTGGTCCAAAGGTCAGTTTGGTTGTCTTAAACGGGCGAAGGCACTATGTGTTCTTATGAGAGATTGGCAGATAATCGTTTGTCCGTCACCACCTGTAGGATTTGGGGTTACTGGTTCAACTGTGATCCGTAGATCATCGTTTGATGTGGTTGTTGTTTGAGGGATGATGTTTTCGTTTGAATGAATTCTTGTCACTATAAGTGAGCGGTTGGGTGGTGGAGGAGTCTTACGACCACCTCGTGCCATTAATAATTTTCAGGCCCTCCTTCTAGCGCCATTTGTTGACGGGCGAAATTGACCGCTCGTCAACTGGAGGAGTGAATCTAGTCCGGGGTTGTCTAAATAATCCAAGCTGTTTGGATTAATCCACTCCGACGGGTTTAGCGGCTCCATTGGATGATCTAAGTCCTAGGAAAGTGAAAAAACTAAACTAAAGAAACTAACTAAGTGAAAAACAGCTGCTGAAAACAATATACAAGTCTAATATATATTCACAGTTCGTTAATTAATATTTATACAACAATAATCCTACTTATTAAATGTACAGCGTATTGATATATTTATATTTCTATTATATTTACAGTATTCACAAAATGCAGGTTTTGATCAAAATCTGCAAAATCATATATGAATTGACTTATGAAAGCGAAGCTAGTGTTTTTTTATTTTTTATAAATTTTATGAACTGGAAATGAAATGACAGCTATCTAGCTAAGAAATAAAGAATAACACTCTGTATTGTGTATCTAAACTACATAAAATTTGTGTATTAATTAAACTGATTAAATAACACTAACAGACTGACCTGTAATAGCGTTTCCTATTCGTCCTGTGCACAGTATTCGATTTCGTTGTTTGATGGGGTCAACCCACACCAGATTTTCCAAATGCTTCTCGTAAGCAGGAAGCAGTGGCGCTTGAATACTAATGACAGAGCAAGAAGGACATATAGCAACATCAATTTATAATTTAACAAATGATCATATTAAGATAAATATGAGTATGATAATTTGTATATAACTGTTCATTGAACAAAGAAGATCAACCTTCTGATCATCAAACGTAAACAGATTTATTGTTGTATATAAAATGAGAGACATAAAATATGGACACTATTTAAATCCCATCACATCAACCTGTAACAAATTACGATATCTAAAGTAGTCAAAAATTTGATTACAAATTGAAATGAACAAAAACTTGAACAAAAGTATGATATATTGAAGCTAAAGCCATACAAACATCCACTTTCATTCGAGTCTGAATAATCACCAATCCATAGTCTCTGCTCCCAAGTAGCGATGGTCATTTGTTTACAAAATAATACATTTATAAAGGCCACAGGCTCAAAACAGCCCTTGTGGAAATTATCAAATTTGTTGCAAAAATTATGGGGAATACAATCTCCCAAATTCCTATCCCTATCTAATACTAACAGCCTAATATACAACTTTGTAAGGAAATAGAATGTTCAAAAATGCCACTAGTAATCCAATTTCCTTTAAAATTCGTATGTACCTATAAATTCACAAGAATACACGATTTCATATTGTAATTTAGTTATAAAATCAACAAAAATTCAAATTTTTATGACTAGCTACAAAATCTCACGATTCTGTAGCTAGTTATTATTATAAACAGAATCGTGTTTTATTCATTCAATCAAAACAGAAATGGATGTGATTTGAGCCAACAAATCCTATATGCTAATTCAACACAAACAAAATCATTTTAAAATCACTCTTGAAATACCATACCTCGGTTTCAGGGATTCGTTTTGATCAAGCTATTTTTGAATTGACAATGGCAGTGGTCGCTTCTACATTTTTAAAGACAACAGAGCTTGTGGTCTTCTGCCTTTTATCATTAGCTTGCAATCTGTCATTTTCTTTGGTTAGCACATTTACCTGGTCCTCCAAGGACTTGATCCGGGATTGGAGCAAAGGGACGTCTGTATAATATCGGTCGAGCCATGACTTACATTCGTCCCACTCTGGTTGATTAGGTTGTTTATCCATAGGTGAGGAACTTCTTAATTGACCAGCAGTTTCTCTGTCGAGTTTGATCCCAGGGAAGTTGGGGTCATCTTTAAGACACAGCGGGAGGTTGGTCACATAGTCATAGGGCCTAGCTGACCAAAGTCCATGTGAGTATGGATACTCTTCAGTCAGAAATCGTTCGATTTCGGAATCAGAATCTTCACTCAACAGGATTGGTTTTTGGTCTGTGTTTTCTTTAGGTTTGTTACGAGCACACCTTGATACCCAGCGCGCGGTATTTTTACCCTTGCAATTGATATCACTGTAGCTTTTACCCTTTTTCTTTGCAGACCTCTTAACAAGCTTACCACCATCTTTTCGACATGAGTCAGGCAAGGTGTCATGTTGGGCATCGTTCAGGTAGGTTGAGGGTTCAACAGAGGGCAAGAGCGTAGGAGGGGGAATGACAAGCCCGACAAGGGTTTTTGTAACAACGATTTTGTCAACTTGTCCAATTTCAAGACTGGCAAAACCATTCCTCAACAAGAAAGCGTCCTAACAATCGCCATTCAACTTCAACTGATAAATCACAATAATTTTAATTAAACAGTGGTGGATAAAGCTGGAGTCGACTTTCTCCTTATTGAAACGTTTATCCATTTTATATAAACTCTAAAGGAGGAAATGTGGCATATTTAAGGGAAAATCTATGAAACTCATGAGCAGCCGTAGGTGGTATAGGAAAACTAGGCCGTATCTACCCTCACATGTAACAAACTACTTGATAATAGCCAATAAATCATGCCACCTAGACTTAAGAGTTGTAATGGGCATACCTTTGTCGCAACTATTAATCTTCATTGAGGTAAACAACAGCGGCCATGGTACTTCGTCAACCTTTGAATTTTTAAACCATCTTTGTCCCTCGGATGGCAGACCAGTGGCTGAGCTAAGGAAATCCTCGTTCACTTCGAGCTGGACGTCCCCAATTTTGGCTCTGCACCCATCAAATGTAAGTGCAAATTGTTGAGTGACTGTCAGGTTGAAACACTCGAACTTCTCAATAAAAACCCTCTAACCATTCCTCTCTAGGTCCTCTCGGGCGTTATCAAACAACAACAAAGCTTGGACACCATTGGGTTCGATTCGCACTACAGGAGCCATAGAAAATAGCACAATATCAACTGGGTAATCGGCGAGAGGGTTTGACAGGGTAGACACAGAACCATTTTCCCGAAGCTTCCCCAATACAAAGAAAAGGCAACCCAAAATGCAAGACAGAGTGTTAATGCTTATGCGTGCGAGGATGGTGGAGTAAATTGGAACCATGCAAGAATATCATGTCGAGTTGTACAACCAATGACGCCTTTGTACATTCAAATCATAACAGTGCATATCCAAAGGATTTTAATCAACATGTCAAATGAATTATCATATAACCACGATTTGGCCCAAAAATTAATGTGTTCAATCAAACCATTTTGTAAAAGATTTCGTAAATCAACACCATATTAATAATAATCAAAAGCATAAATATTTGGTGTTTTGATAAATATGTGACTAGTGGTGTGTTTGAGATGAAATAATTGTAACCACATAAGCAAATAGGTTCATGATAAACCAAATGATCATTAATGTAATCAACATGGATTCCGACTGTGGGTTTTCACGCTTGCAGTCGTGAAAATGAAAACGAAAAGTAGGTATGCAAAAGCGAAAGATAATGGTGTCGTTAAAAAAAATTGCGACGAGTAATGAGGGTTCAAAAACCTTGTGTAGGCAGCTTGCAAAGAAAAAGATAGGGATTAATATGGATTCCAACATGGTGTCATTACAAGTGTTGCATTTTGGTCGCAAGTGTCACAAGTGTCCCAAACATCATACTGTCATCTTGCCTATGTCGTGCCTCTAATGACATCACATAGACACTTAAGACAGCCTCAAAGACTAGTTTAAGGAAGAGAAATCATTTGATGAATAGTACAAAGCATTTTCCATGAAGAAAACCACTCAAAAGTCATTTTTAGAGGCCATCGCTCCCCTACCCACTGTCAGGGAGTGTCATCACTCCCTAGCCTTCTTTGGGCAAGCGTTCCAGCACTTTGTGCACCCTTCTGGGGGAGCGTTGGGATTTTTTAAGGAAATTTTGGGCAACACTCCTCTACCCACTATCAGGAAGTGCTAGCACTTTGTACCCTCCTTTGGGGGAGCGTTGAAATGCTCTGTGAACCCTTTTGGGGGAGCACTGGCCTGTTTGAGAAATTTTTGGGTTGTTGAGGAAAATCAAGGGAAAATCCCCTTCATCTTGGAAATCAATTGGATTTGAATCTGAGGTCAAGGTTGGATCTTAGGGAGGATCCACAACTGTAGGAGAAATATCCTCAACCTATCCCAAGAATATCCAAGGTGGTTGGGTCTCTCCAAGCTTATATAAGGAGGCCTTCTCATGGTAAAATCATGTAGATTTTAGAGGCATCAAACTTATGATCTCATAAGGGAGATATCAATGAAGCATAGTTATTTTGGTGGTGGATTATTTGATAAAGGGTATGGACAAAGAGAGCCTTGTGAAGTTGTTGCATCTATATCTATGGTTGTATGAACTTTTCTTTGTTTTCATTAATATAAGTATGTGCTTGGCATGTTTCTTTCAAGGTTGTGTTATTCTACATGAACTTGTCTCTATTAGATAGATCTGGTTTCAAGCTAATCTTAATAAAATAGGAAGCTTGTTCTGTCTTTGTTTTTTTTGCAGGTCTTATCGAGGAGTTTAGGGATCAAAGATCAACTCGAACTGTGCGAGGAAGAACATAATTTAAAAGGTACACTTTTCTTCCTCTTCTCTATACATTAGTTTAGTTAGGTTTAAAAGGATGTTAGTGACCAACGTTAGCACCCTTTCTGCCTTGGTCTTAGGAGTCTAGAGCCCAAGAGGGAATCCACTTGTCCACAGGGGGATTCTCCTGTAACACTACCTTCATTAAATTTTATTGAATGTGTATTTACATTTTTGGATCTGAGGCAAAGCTAAAGATCTATACAACTCAATCCTATTAAAGAAAACTCTATCTACAGCCTATACAAAGGCCAAATTGGCTTTACTCCAACCTTACAGTAATTTATTACAATTAAATTACATTGAAATTTAAAATACAAGGGAAAAATGAGAGGGTTAATGCCTCTCCCTTCTTGAATGTGCACTGATGTGTTTCTTTGTTGGCGCGTTGTTGACGTGGAGGGATGCTTCTGCATCAAAATGATAGAGAATTTTTCCCAGATCCTTCAATTCCTACCGATAACAAGAGGAGCATCTTCATAAAGTGACCACTTTGGAGGCACCTCACCTTTCAAGGTACAAGTTAATTTTTATATTCCTGTATTTGAATGACAGATAGATGCAGATGCCCTAGAAAAATGGTTAAATCTACTACAAGGTTATTTCTCTGTTCAAAATTTCTCCGACAGGGAAAATATCACCTACACACTCCTTAAGGCTCTCCCCATGTCAAACATTGGTGGGAAACTTATTGGGAGAAAATTTCCACAAAGGATTTTGGAATATATGGGGCCAATCCCACTTGGGATTTTTTCGTCGATGCGGTCAAGGAACAATATTACCCTATTGGTAATTGTGATGACTAGTACATGATATGGACCACACTGTGGAAAGAGAGGGGCCAAGTAGTGTCAGAGTTCACCAATACCTTCCATACCTTGCACAACAAGATGGGTATAGAAGAATTCAAGTGACATCTGGTTTTGAAATACCGTGGGGCTCTACATAGATACATCCAAACTGAAATGGATTTTCTAGAAATATCATCACGCGAGGTTTCTTATCGATATGCTTTTAAAATCAAGTAGAAATTTAAGCATCGGGAAAAGTGAGAGTTCAATTCTACAAATCCACAACAACCAAAGTATGGTAAATATGGCCCTAACAACCAACCTTCAGAAAACCAGTCCAAGCCACAGGAAAAGAAGGGTAACAGAAAGATGAAGAAGGACACTTGAAAATGGTGTGATTTTCACAAAATACTCTGGCACAACACCGATGAATATCACTCAAAAAATTCATTGGTGGTCGAGATCAAAGACAAGGGTTCGAACCCTAATTCGGCATCTGATTCATATAATATTGATATAATACAAATCATCGATGTAGACCCCACTGCTATTGTCATGACCACATCAATTCAACCAGAAGAACCAATAGATCCTGAAGAGGGGGAGTGCCTTTTTCATTCATAGATGTGGGTGAAGGGGACCCCGTTGCATTTTATTGTTGATATCAGAATCTAGAAGAACCTCATCTCAGCAAAGGTAAAAAACAATTGGGATTTTTGACAACACCACACCTGCAGCCATACAACATCTGGTGGCTTCGCTAGGGATAAGATCTCCATGTCATCCAGTGGTGTCGATTTTCATACGACATCCAACCCTTCAAGGATGAGGTATTATGTGTTGTTTCCCCACTGGATGTCTATGATTTTCTCTTGGGACAACCATATATGTGGAAGCGCCATGTTGTTTATGAGTCTCAACCCCGTACTATCATTCTTAATCTGGGGAGGCATTTCTATAGAATACCAAAGGTAGTTCCAACCATTGTCCCACATAAACAATGTCGCAAGGTAGTATCTCATACTACAAAATTCATCCTTCTTCACAATATGTTCAAAAGGTGAACAGAAGGACACTGCAACCACTAAAGCCTCGGCCCATGCACCTTCTATCCAACATAAGCAGGTCAACAAGGTTGAAGAAAAGTGGAAAGATTCCTTCTTCACGCAGTCATCTCATGTACATCGACTGGTTGAATAGACTCAGCCCCACCAGCAATAGGTTTGTGACAACCTTCAACAAACTAAGCAACACAACTTTTCTAGCAAGGCAAATAAGTTACCAAAGTTCAAGTTCAACAAACGCTTCCCCTCTCCCCCGGGAACTCAACGCAATGGATACAATTTATTTATAATTAAGGAGGGTCGATCCAGGTGGATATCGATGGCCACCCACCTATTCCACTGGCTCAAAAAATAGTTTTCCACCTTGGCAGTTTTTCAGCAGTTTTTCGGGTTCCAAACTTTCGGGGTCGTTTTGAGGCTCTAAATGATGTTTTTTGGGGATTTGGAACCCAGGTGATTTCTAAGGGTGCTAGCTTGGTTTAGAAAAAAATCATTCTTCTGATTTATACCTTTTCAATGGTGTATCGAGCGCCCCAAACGAAGATTGTATGCAAAAGTTACTCCCCGGGAAGTTGACATATCAACTACCCCCATCGGGGCCCGCAAACCTTTTGGATTTTTATCTTCCGGGGTTAGGGTTTTGGATTTTACTTATGTTAGAAATTCCTTTTGATCTAGGTGGATATCGATGGCCAACCACCTTTTCCAACTGGCTCAAAACAGTTTTCTGGCAATTTTGGTAATTTACTATTTTTTAGCAATTTTTCGGGTCTTGAACTTCCGGAGCCGTTTTGAGGCCCTAAACGACATTTTTTTGGGTATCTTCCGCCCAAAAAATTCTCTTCATAAATTTTTAATCCATAGTTGTATTCCTCAGATAGATGTTTCCAACAGGCTATCGTACGCCTAAAACGGAGATCGTACGCAAAAGTTACGACCCTGGGAAGTTGATGTACTAACTTACCCAAACGGGGCCCACATGACTTTTGGCGCTTCATTTCCTAGGGTTAGATTTTTGGATGTCTAGGGTTTTTGAAACTCCTGTTTATTGTAAAAAGGATTTCAGAGCCTCATTGTAATCATCTTCTTGCGAATGCAAGTAGTTTTCACATCTCTTCTCAGAAATAAGATGCCACCATTCTAACGAGTCTTTCACTCTGTATTTTTATAATCTTTGTACATTTCTTTCATTAAA
Organism: Picea engelmannii; assembly: GCA_009831015.1. NCBI lineage: Eukaryota > Viridiplantae > Streptophyta > Pinopsida > Pinales > Pinaceae > Picea > Picea engelmannii. The sequence goes on from ML806864.1 coordinate 180,203, forward strand.
ATAAATCATGTATTATTGTATCTATGTGTTTATGGTTTCATATTTGATACATTTTTTTCATATTATTGGATATCCGTGATATCTCTGTGCATTTATTTATTATATCTCTGCTCTCATTTTGTGCTGAAAATAATCTGGATCAGTGGAATCAGAGTAGGATGCTCTTGATCATTTTTTAGTGCATGTCATCGATGAGGTCTGAGTATAGAAAGTTGGGTCTTGAGCTTGTCTCTCTTGAATACAATCGCTCTTGCATGCCCAAGAAACCCTCCATGGAGGAAGAAAAGAAAAATGACGGAGCAGACAATCCTATCAATCTGTTGCTTGAGCAAGCTCTCATGCAACAGAGGGACGAAATGATGGAGAATTTTTCCCACATCCTTCAATGTCTGCCGATAACAATAGGCGCATCTTCATCAAACAACCACTTTGGAAGCACCTCTCCTTTCAAGGTACAGGTTAATTTCTATATTCTTGTATTTGAAGGTCAGATAGATGTGGATGCCCTAGACAAATGGTTAAATTTGTTAGAAGGTTATTTCTCTATTCATAATTTTTCTGATAGGTAAAATATCACCTTCGCACTCCTTAAATCTCTCCCCATGTCAAACATTGGTGGGAAACTTACTGGGAGAAAAGTTCCACACAGGAGTCTGGAATATTTGGGGTCAAGCCCACTTGGGATTTGTTTGTGGATGCGGTAAAGGAAAAGTATTACCATGTTGGAAACTATGAGGACCAGTACATGAGATGGACCACACTACGGCAAGAGACGGGCCAAGAAGTTCTGGAGTTCACCAATACCTTCCATACCTTGTCCACGAATCTGGGTATCAAAGACTCTGAACGACATTTGGTTCTGAAATACCGTGGGGCTCTACACAGATACATCCAAACTGAAATGGATTTTCTGGACATCTCATCACTCAGTGTTGCTTATCGATATGTTGTTAAATCAAGAAAAAATTTAAGCACTAGAACAAACGATAGTTCGAGTCTGCAAATCTGCAACACCCAAAGTATGACAAAGACGTCCCTAACAAATAGTCTTCCGAAAACCAGTCCAAGCCACAGGAAAAAAGGGTCACAGGAAGACAAAGGACACCGGAAAATGGTGTGATTTCCACAAAATCCCCTGGCACAACACTGATGAATGTCACCCAAAACAGTCATTAGTGGTCGAGATGAAAGACAAGGAGTTGAACCCTGATTCAAAATCTGATTCTGAAAATGTTGGTAAAATACAAATCATCGACGCACACCCCATTGCTATTATCACAACCGCAGCAATTCAACCAGAAGAACCAATAGATCCTAAAGAGGGGGAGCTCCTTTTTCATTCACAGATGTGGGTGAAGGGGACGCCGCTACATTTTATTGTTGATAGAGGAAACTAGAATAACCTCATCTCAGCAGAGGTCGTCAAATAGTTGGGATTATCGACAACACCACACCTGTAGCCATACAACATCCAGTGGCTTTTCTAAGGATGAGATATTCATTTCATCCAACAGTGTCGATTGTCATATGACATCCATACCTTCAAGGATGAGATATTATGTGAGGTTGCCCCATTGGATGTTTGTGATGTTCTCTTGGGCCAACCATATATGTGGAGACGTGATGTTGTTTATGAGTCTCGACCTTGTAGTGTCATTGTTACTTTGGGGGTTCATCTATACATAATACCATAGGTAGTTCCAACTACTATCCCACCTAAATAGTGTCGCAAGGTAGTATCTCATACTACAAAATTTAGCTTCTTCACAATCTGTTCAAAGGACAAACAGAAGGATACTGCAACCACTACAGCCTCGAGCCAAGCACCTTCTATCCAACAGAAGCAAGTCGACAAGATTGCAGAAAAGTGTAAATATTCCTTCTTCACACAGGAATATCATGTAGCCAAACTGGTTAAAAAGTTCCAACCCTTCTAGCCACATGTTCATGACAACCTCCAACAAGCTAAGCAGTGCAAGTTCCCCTACAAGGAAAGCAACTCATCAAGATGCAGATACAACAAATGTTTTTCCCTCTCCCCAGGACACTCAACGCAATAGATACCATTTCTTCCTAAGGAGGGAGGATTGATCCAGGTGGATATCAGTGGCCACCCACCTTTTCCAACTGGCTCAAAACAGTTTTCTGACAATTTTGATAATTTACTATTTTTTAGCAGTTTTTTGGGTCCTGAACTTCAAGAGCCATTTTGAGGACCTAAACGACATTTTTTTGAGTATCTTTCGCTCGAATAATTTCATCATGAAACTTTTGTCAACAGGTTTATTCCTCGCATAGATCTTTCCAACGGGCTATCATATGCCTAAAACGAAGATCGTATGCAAAAGTTATGACCCCAGGAAGTTGATGTACTGACTTACCCAAACAAGGCCTACATGACTTTTGGCGCTTCATATCCTAGGGTTAGGTTTTTGAATGTCTAGGGTTTTTTACAGTCTTATTTATTGTAAAAAGGATTTTAGATACTCATTGTAATGATCTTCTTGCGAATGAGAGTAGTTGTCACATCTCTTCTCAGAGATAAGCGACCACCATTCTAGCAAGTTTTTCACTTTGCATTTTTAAAGTCTCTGTACATTTATTTCATTAATAGAAATCGTGTATTATTGTATCTCTGTGTTTATGGTTGAATCTTTGATACATTTTTGTTATATTATTGGATATCTTTGTGCATTTATTTATTATATCTCTGCTCTCATTTCGTGCCAAATATATTCTGAATCACCTTTGGAGCATCATTGTAATAATACATCTTATTTCGAATGCGAGTATCTATCACATATCTTCTCAGAGATAAGCTGTCACCATTTTAGCGAGTCTTTCACTCAGTATTTTTACAGTCTTAGTACATTTTCGCCCATTAATAGAAATTGTGTATTATTGTATCTCTGTGTTTATGGTCTCATCTCTAATATATTTTTTTGTTATATTATTGGATATCTGAGATATCTCTATACATTTATTTATTATATCTCCACTCTCATTTCGTGGAGAAAATAATCAAGATCATTCTCTGTCACTAGGTTATTTGTGAAGTTTGATATTGGGTTTCCTCCTGTGACCATGATCTTTCAGACTTGTTGTTGTAGTATGCAGGCAATGTCTTTGTCATACCTTAAATTTTTCAAGTTTGATGTTGTGCTTGGTTTATACGAAGTACAAAGTCCCAGATCTAACCCGCCTAATTTAGTGTGACTGTTGGGACCTCCCATTGATATCTTTTGGATATCAGTGTCCATTAGAGTGTTTTCATTATTAAGAGTTTCCTCATCCTTATTTCATTGCTCCTATTTTGTTTCCTTAGTTGCATATTCTTTTGTGGGTTCATGTTCTGCAATTTCCTTTTTTGTTTCCTCTGCTTCTACTCTTTCCGTTTCCACTTTTCATTTGGCTTCAACTTCTACTTATCTATAAACAAATACCTTTTATTCTATCTCTAATTTAGTTGTTTCTATTTATGTCGTCGCATCATATTTTTCCTTAGATCTGGATTCATTGGTTTTCCTCTTCTTTTATGTGGCATCTTCCTTATTTTTGTGGACTCTTTCATTCTCTCTTATCTTCTTGTCTATTGTTGTTTCTTCTTCTTCTTCCAATATGGAATGCATATATGTGCTTACAATAGACTCCTTTTCTACTGCGTGTTCTTCTTCTTTCTTTCGAGCTTCCTCATGGGCTCTTTCTTCATCTGTGATTCTCCATAGGGGATTTTCTTGTCTCCTAGAAATGACTTCATCGTATTTCCTGACACCACAATGGAATTCCTCTTCCTCCCATGTGGTTAAAGTGTATTCCCATGGGACGTCGTACTTATTACAATGCTCCTTGACCACTTTCTTTGGGTCATTCCTTCTAAATCGTTCTTTTATGAAGCGGTATGATAGTAATGTATCCACTCCATTCTTAGCCTACTTGGTTGTTGTGAATGAGTAAGAGTCAATCCATAATGGGAGCGGGGGCCAAATAGATTTCTTATCTTGGTAGAGTAATGCCCCAATTCCATTGATAACTATTTGGTAGGCCACTTCTTGGAGCACCAACTTGTTTGGGACAAAACTGGGGAGTAGATGTGGAGATTTAGTGGCTCCATATATTCTGATGTATGTGTCATGCTCCATTAAGTACCATACCCCTATCCTATTAATTACCACTAATTCCTCGTTAGTCATGCACGAGGTTGGTGTGCAAAAAAAGAATTCATATAATGGGGAGAGGAAGTGGTCACATATATTGTGGTACTATGTCCTATACTTGTGCTCCAAGAGAATTGTGTAGTAGATGTGGATGGTTAGTTATGTCGACTGCCATGCCCAACCCATCTTAGGATATTGATGTGTGATGCATATGATATCTAGGAGATATGAGGACATGTGAAAATATAGAAATTTTCTAGGCTTAGCTTCCTTAACAGTTGTGATAGACTATGTTAAGTTTGCTGACAAGATATCAACCCAGTTGAATGACAACCCTTTGTCTGCACAATAGTAGATTAGGGGCATATATGACAAAGTAAATTTGGAAGCGTTTGGAATTCCGTACAATATTTAGAGCATAGACATGATTTATTGATATGGCTTCCTTAGCATAGTGGTGGGATAACCACCATTCGTTCTGTGTTTGAATGATATATTTGGATTGTATCAGATGGAAAACAAGTATTTAGTTGTGCGCTTGAATCCACCGAGAATTTATTCATCTAAATTCTGGGCTCCCTTCTCTAGATGGTGAATTTTTTCTAGATCGGATGGCTAGAACAAAACGATGGGCTCTCCCCTAGCATTGCATATGTACCTATTCTCAAATTTTACATGTTTGAGAGAAATGGAATCTGCACAGGGAAATACTGCAGCACAAGCTTCTACTCTATGTATTCTTGATTTCTTGGTATTCCTAAAAACTTTAAGCTCATCTTGTTCTTCAGCATGGACGAGGAAATTTTATTTTTTGAACATTTGAAATACATAACCCCATTTGAGAGAGTCTCCTCCTTTCTATAGGAGTCCCACTGATCATCATAAATTCCCCCTAGGGTGTCAGGCTCATCTGCATGATGGGTACCACTCTCGGAGGCCTCTGTGGTTGATGGATTACTTGCTACCTTCTTTCATGGGGACATTTCTGAACCTGAAAAACATAGTCAAAATTTTCCCAAAAACAAAACTAAGCAATAAAAATAAGCATGATCAAACCAAGATTTGTAAACACATGCATGAAAAACAAATTTTCTCATGTAACTAATGTGTCAAGTACCTAAAGAGTCATTTGTATCAACTTTTGGTGGGAGATCATCATCCGAGGATAACAAGATGATTGGCGACATTATGAGATTTTAAGTTTTGGCGAGGAATTGGGTGAAGAAACTAGGCAGGTTGGTGGAGCTTAATGTTATCTCAGTCAATGGAGGAAGATTTGAGATCATAGCATTTGGTGGGAACTACTCCAATATGTACTAGAACGGTTCATGGTAAGTTGTATAGTTGAACCAAAGGAAATGTTTTCAAGTGCGTTAGTGAGCAATAACACATTTCAGAGAAGTTTTCAGTAAGATTGTTGATGGGTCAGAGGCCTTGATGTTAACTTTCCTGGAATAGTGAGGTTAGTACCAGAGGATTTTGTGTAAAGTCCTTCGATTACCATCAACATCATTTGTATAAATTCCTCTGGGTACCACCAACATCGATCTTGTAAAGTTCTCTGGATAAATAACGAAGGAGATTCTATTAAGTGTTCTAATAGAAACTAACGATGGTTAGTTTAAGCCTTCCAATGAGAGTGGAGGGAATCTTTCCAAGTCCTCCAGATAGACCAGTGACGATCATAAGAAGTGGTCTGAAGAATACCGACATCGATCTCGTGAAGCTCTCTGATAAATATTGGAGGCGCTGACACAATGTTTTCCAGAAAAAATGGTGGCAATCCTATTAAGTGCTCAAAAGAACACTGATGGCGAACTTGTTAAGTATTTCTCTATAGAAGACCAGAAGTAATATTTCTAAATCCTCAAGTGAAACTGAATGGGATCATTTGGAGTCCTCTGGGTATACTAGTGACAGTCATACTAACTTCTCCAAGACAAATGAATTTGAAAATTTAACTAAGTCCCATGAAGGGGTTATTGGTCAAGTAAAGAGAGAAAGGGTTCAAGTGACTCAGATATTCTATGTTTTGGCGACTCAAACGATATGAAAATGGATCTTGGGGTCATCCCTTCAAAACGTATTATTAGGGCTCCGTGGTTCATTCAAATAGGATTGCTTAAGAACTGGGAGAAAGAAAATTCAAGGTTCATAAATATTCTCGGTGAAGGGGTTGCTAGTTAAGGTTAGAGGGTTCGACCCTTATTAAGTTCAGTGTTGGGTTAATACTGTGACTATGGGGTTATTTCAAATTCGGGTTCGCGAAGCTTCACCAAGAGCTAGAGATGAAGGAATTCCAAGCTTGAACTAATTTTTGGGGAAAGATACGAGTTAGGACATGGGAGATTGAGATATGGTTAAGGATTCACATGGAATGAAAGTGAAAGGACCATTGTTGACGAGGATAACAGTTCAAGTGTGGCAATTCAGGGATGCGATCAAAGGACCAATTGATAGATTACATGTTATTTATTAATAAAATAACCCTAACCCTAGAAAATAACATCAACAAAGACAATAGATATGGTATTAGGGCTCACCCAGTATTTTCTATGACACATGGACGTAGAGGAAAACTCGATGATGTACAACTCTCATGCTAGCAATGGCTTGTCAACAGACTCAACTAGGCACTTCTCTTTCTTCCTTGTTGATAGTAACAAATGCACACAATTAACGGGAGAAGTTCTTATTTTATAATCATGCACACAATTAACGGGACCAGAGGGGTTTCAATGTATTTTCCGAAAGTGATATTAGAAAGTGCTCTAGGTACAATGGAGGAGTTAATACAAAGTGTGTTAGTTCCTCAAGACATTAGAGGAGTTTTGAAGAACTCCTCTGGTTCAACCAACAAAGTTCATAAGAACTCTTCTAGTTGAGTCGAACGAGTTAGGATTAAGTTTGTCGATTGTCAATTTATCTTTCCTGAAGATTTCGATGGAATTCCTCTAGTGAAGACCGAAGAACTTAAAGGAAACTCCTTTGGTGCATACCAAAGGAGTTAAAAAGAACTTGTCCGACAACCAAAATGGATTTCAAATATTTATCTAAGTGTTGAAAGAAAAGACTCAACCCAAACTGAGCTAAAAAATGTGGTGACCATCTTGGATAGAGGTAAACAAAGATCAACCTTGAGGAAACTTTTCAAGTAAAGAGGCTCTCATAAAAGACAAGAGGGGTCCCATTTTCTTGGAGAGAAGGATTCACAAACAAATATACAAGAAAAAGGGAGGTTGTTGATGTCTGGCACAACTAGCCTTAAAAAATGGCCTATAATTTAATGACCTAAAAAACACTGAATGTTTCTATCAAATTCCACTATTTTTTTAGAATTTTTACTATTTCTTATTGATTGGGTTATTGACGTGGTGTCTCGGGTGATCCAGATGAATTTCGGTGGCCTCCCACTTATTCCAACTGGTTCATTTTGGCATTTTTCGAGTTTGGCAGTTTTGTTTCCTAATTTTTCAGTCCCTGACTTGCAGGGCCATTTTGAGGCCCTAAACAACGTTTTTAGGGCTCGCCACAATTAGACATGACCTTCGTTAAACAACAACAAAATGCGGAGTCCTTAGACAGACCTTTCCAAGGACTATCGTGCACCTAAAATGGAGATCGTATGCAAAAGTTACGACCTCGGGAAGTTGATGTACTAATTTACCCAAATGGGGCCCACATGACTTTTAGTGCTTCATCTCCTAGGGTTAGGTTTTTGGATGTCTAGGGTTTTTGACATTCTTTTTTATTGTAAAAAGACCTTCAGAGCCTCATTGTAATCATCTTCTTGTGAATGAGTGCAGTCGTTACATCTCTTCTCAAAGATAAGCCACCACCATTCCAACAAGCTTGTTTTCCACTGCACTTTACAGTTTCAGCTTATTTCCTTATTTGAATAGAAAACTAGTTTTATTGTATCTCTATTATTCTGTGTTAAGCATCTTTTAATAACTGTATTCATTTTGTTATGCTCATAAAATCCGGATCATTGGGTCCACCTGGCACCATGTGGTGATGCCAAATCAACCTCCTCACCCACTTAGCCTTGCCTTATTGGCCTCTGCCACCTTCTCTTTTATTTTTCCTTCATAACCTAACAAAGTTACCAACTTAACGCGAATTCTGACCTCAAAATGATAAAATCTAGCCCAAAAATATGATATTTTTGGGTAAAAAAAAGAAAAATCAACCCCCAAATCAAAAAGTGGTGCTACCGGTAGCACCCTTTTTTTTGGAGGTGGTTAAAAATGCAAGTTGATTGAAGTCCTTCAAACCTGCCCTTGACATTACGTGACATTGAGGAAAAAACCTTGAAATTGACCATTGAATTGATAAGTGATGCTACCAGTAGCACCACTTCTTTTTTTATTTAAAAATATGACCTAATTGAAACTGTGGCCTTGAACACTAACACCACCACAAATAAAAAACTAAAAAACTGAAAATCGACTCTTAAATATAAAAGTATTATAACTTGATAATTTATTTATCAATTAATTTTATTTTTTTTAATAGTTTACATTAAAATAATAATTAAAATGAAAAAAATACCCTAATTTTTAAAGTAAAAAAACAAATTTGTTTTAGAATTAAAGAAAAAAAAATCTTTTTTTTTTT
>ML806864.1:190723-201791 GCA_009831015.1 Picea engelmannii
TTAGTATTTTTTTTTGTTTTTAATTTATTTTTTTATTTTAAATTTAATTTTAGATTGTTTTTTAATTTTTTTTACAAAAGATGCTCTTTTTTCACTTTTGCATATTTTTACAAAAGTTTTTTTGTTTTTCCTTGTTTTTTTTTTACTTTTGAGTTTTAAATTTTGGTTTCTAAGGCTCTATTTTTATTTTATTTTCAAAAAAAATAGAATTTTATTTTTAAGTTCATTTTTTGAATTTTTTATTAGCAATTGTTTTCAACAAAATAATATTTTTTCTTTATTTTTCAAATAAATTTGGTTTTTTATCTTAAAAAAAATATGCTTAGGGGTATTTTGCTATGTTGCACGAGTTTAGAAAACATGGAAATGTTGGGAACGTGGATACTAGTATCAATAGAAGTTTCCTTCAAATTTACAAGAAACTTGAATTTGGGAGCGGCAATAATATATATTAAAAAAATATAAAAAATACTTTAGATTACAATGTATAGAGATATTGATACATTTTAAATCTTATTTCAATAAAATCGAAGTTGAATCTAGAACAATGTTTCTCCTATTGCAACAACTACAATATTAAAATTACTAATTTAATTTGTGCTAATAATTATATGAATATATTTAACACAATAATGAAACTTTAATATCCATAAGTATTCCATTAGAAAATGAGAAACAAAATTGAAAATACATATATACAATTTCGACATCTTTTTAAAATTAAACTTTACATATATAAACTTTAAACATCTTTGTAAATTTGAAGCATTATTCTTTTTTTATTGAAAAAACAAAATAGTACTACTCTTCTAATATGAAAATACAATAAAAGTCAATGATATGGTTGGTTGATATCAATTACAGAGTGGAGCAAATGCTTGTAGTGGATAGGGTATTGATTTATTCGACTTTCATGTTTAGTTTGGGCTTGAAGGAAAACATAAATGCATTAAAAGTTTTATTAAGTTTTTTTACTTTACTAATTTTTAAAATAATATTTATCTGCAGTTTAGTCTTAGTTTTATAGTGATATTTGGAATAAATATAATGAAAATATTTGTAAGAAATTATGTATTTGTAATAAAGGAATAAATATATTTACATTTTAATTTAATATAATTCTAATTTAAAGCTCTTCTTTTAGGACACTCGTTAGCAAGCTCCCATTTCTTTGATGTTGAAGCTCACATTTCTTTGATGTCGAAGCTCCCAAAAAGCTCCCAAGTTCCTAGCCAATTGGGGACATTCCCAACTAGTTCCCAAGCTCCCGAAACTTCGGGAGCTTGGGAACTAAATGCTGAAAATGACGGGAGCGGTTCTCATGCAACTATGGTATTTTGTTTTTCAATTTAATTATTTTCTTAGTGTAAATCATTAAAAAAAAAAAATTGATAAAAAAATTATCAAGCTATAACACTTTTATATTTAAGAGTCAATTTTCAATGTTTTATTTATGGTCGTGTTAGTGGTCAATGTCACAGTTTCAATTAGGTCATAATTTTAAGTAAAAAAAACATGGTGCTACTGGTAACATCACTTCTCAATTCAAGGGTCAATTTCAGGGTTATATCTGTAATGTCACATAATTTCAAGGGTAGGATTTCAAACAAATTGCAGTTTTAACCAACTCCTAAAAAAGGGGTGCTATCGATAACACGACTTTTTGAAATAGGGGTAAAAATGTGACGTCTAAAAAAAGCAAGAACTCTGGAGAGTTCTCATTAAGTGGATAACTTTATTATTTCTCCTAGCATCCATATCTTACCTTTGTCTTCGGGCTCCACAACCCTCCTGCCATGTGGCACCCTTTTATTGGTTGTAGGGATGGGTGAGCCCCATCCCATGCCAATTTTCTCTGTGCACAAACTTTCATGTCCTCCATACCTTACAGTGGAGGATCAAGAGGGGTCAAATGCAATCGATGGTAGTGGTCACATTCACACCCCCCTCGATGTGTCGACTGTCAACAGAGGGGGGGTCCAAAATGGATCATGTTAGTTTTCGTCCCAGTGACGTGGCACTGTCTCATGGATTTTGGGACCCCCTGGTGGTTTCCAAAACTAGCAGGGGACCCCCCCAAAATCACGGTTCTGTGAGGCTAGAACCTCGTCCACCACTGTGGCCTCATGTCACAACCATCTTCCAACAACTTCCACCATGGTAGTACATTTCCCCTCTACCACTTTAGCTGACATGTGGCCTCCATGTCACACTTATGTCACCATAAAGAAAAATACCCAATTACATCTTAATCATAGGTTTCACCTCAGAGTCAAGGTGAATTTCAATCAATAGGGGGATTGTACTTGAATTAACGGATTTTGGCTTTATGAGCTTTCAGGTACTATTGTTGAAACTTTTAATGAGGAGAAGCATGTTTGGCCAAGCTATTTTGTGCAGAACTTTGATTCTTGTGTTGCATGTGTTCTGGAATATTTTGTTGTGTTTTTCTCAGCATTTGGGTTGTGTAAGAATGTACTTCATATCATATACTATTCTTATGTGTGATTGATTACATTCGTATTTGTGTTCTTCCGGGAATATTTTTTCTAAATCTATGGACATAGGATTGTAAGTGATTTTTTAAATCGTAGACTATTATGGGTTTGTAGTTATGTATTCATATTCTTGTCTCTACTCTCTGTGAATTATTTCTCGAGCCTTTGATAAGATCATGTCTGGTTCTATGTCTACTTTCTGGTTATCTTAGTTTCATCCTGACACATGCATCTTAGACTAGTTTCATTTCATTCATTAGCTTAGAAACCATCACCGGAGGACCAGGCCACAACCAGTAAACCCCAAACCAGAAATGGTTGCCAGGACAAATCCAGATGGGTTCCCTATTCCAAATGGTGTCAAGTCTAATTAGGACTTCTCACCAAGGGTAACCCCTGGTGTTGATCAAGGTCACACATGCACATCAACACATATATAGAATTATGTTTCCCATTTGGTAATTTGTTTGTTTAAGTCTTCCATCTATAGACTGTTGTTTCCCATTTGGTAATTTGTTTGTTTAAGTCTTCCATCTATAGACTGTTGTTGTCAAAACATGAAGTCTAAAAATTATTATCAATATTCCTCATTTTGTTAACTGAAAGGTCATAAAGGGTTTTCATGTGGGTTACCCTGAACCAATTAATCACTATATCTTTTGGTTTTGGTTGACCACTATCCATTTTCACTTTATTGGTTGTAACATCCCCAATTCTAATCCATGTGAGTTAAAATGTAATTTCATAAATGTGAATTAGGCTAGTGAGTCAATGTGTTTGGGTAAAGAGCCCATATTGATTTAATTTGGCCCGGGGTCAATTTGCATGTTATGAACATTGATTAATAAATAAAAGTAATAATTATTGGTTGCGATATGAAAGGAATGAGGAACCATGGGTGGATATGATTCCACAAGAGAGAGAGGGGTCCAAGGGGGGATTATTCATGGGTATTAATCCAACCTAGATTCCTAAAATTATTATCTTTGTGTATAACTTTCTAATTTCAGATTAAGTGTATAAGAATCCAATCATTTAAAACTCATGTAAGAGTGTGGGTGTGAGTGGTCACATCCCATAGTTATTGTAGAGCATGGGATGAAGTGTAATCATCCTTGAGAAGAATGTTAGTCAAGCGAGCAAGGAGAACGACGAAATCTATATGCATATTAGGGACAACTTTTACATGCATATTTTGGGCAGCAAAGGAGGAATAGAGGGATGGGAAGAGGACCAGCCATGGAATACTTGAAGGAAACCATTGTTTGGTTGTGTTTTTATGCTGAGAAAGAGGCCTCTATGCCTGTAAATTGGGTTGTAATCTTATGGTGTGATTTACTATTGAGGAAATATCTCAGAGCCTTGTGAAGGTTGTGGTGAGAAAATATGAAGCAGTTGAGAGTTCCTAGATCCCAGCTGAGGAATTCATGGCCAACCGAGCACACTAGGAACTCTGATAAATGAATGATACATCCTGAGGGAATATGAGTAGTGAATGGGTACATTCCTTGGGCAGTGTAGGTTGCGAGGAAAAGAGAGAGCTGGAGATTTAGAACTATTGTGGGATTAGAACCTGGATTTGGGGCTACTCTAGGTGGAGAGTGGATAGCTAGTGGGCCAGATCTCCTTGTAGACTCATAGCCTCAGCTCAGGGGTGGCTTTCTAATGAGAGAAAATTATCATTAGTGCCTATGGCCGAGAGGTTCATCCTTCATTTGTAGCTAGTTGGTTAATCATTAACATATGTTTTGTTCTTATGTTAAATTCTGCGGTGTAAATGGTTTATATGAATGTTGTTTATTTGTTATTTTCTTAAACTCTTGTATTCATGTTTAATATATGTTGTTTGATGCATTTAGAACTGTAGTATCATTCCGATGATCAAATATATGTGTGATATGTGGTTGGTTAGCTACAAGAATTTAATTAGCAGTAAATCTTAATAATTTATTGTGTTTCTGCATGTAATGTTACTCAACTAGAGTCTGGGTACATTACATTATGGTATCGGAGCCTTCAGGTTCAAACACATAGCTTGAATGGACCAATAACAAGTTTGAATTGAGTAATTCATTGTTGCATACTTTGGTCTATGTAAAATTGGGGGAAAATGAAGAAGGTAGAGTTAAGTCCCCAATTTCATGAGTAAGATCCGAGTTTGAACGACTCTGAATGGTTTAAGAATGTTAAAGGAGTAGAGAGGTGAAGTTGTAGAGACAAATTCAACTTGGAATGGTTGAAATTTGAGTTTTAATGATCGCTTGTAGAGTTACATGCAGTTTGGTGAATCGAAAACTGAGATCTCTTTTTATCTCGATATCGATGACTGATATTCATCATGATAAATTTAAAATTAATAAGGTTTCAGCTATTTGAAATATTAGGTAAATCAATGGCCAAGATTCAATTTCAACAGTTGGAAGTTGAAGGAGATCGACGGTCCAGATTCCCCTGGACTGTGATCAAATTTTTCTAAGTGCAAGGCTTGATAGCAGAATCCATCAACGGATGATAGTTAGATCAGTGAGTTTGGAGAAGTGTTGGAAATTTTCCAAGAGAAAAATTCGATGATCGACTACCGATGGACGAGCGTCGATAGAGTTAGGAAAATTTGATACAATCAATGGAAAAGATTCATCTTGAGGATTTTCAAACAAATGATATCAACGGTCTAGATCAATTTGAGAAATGCCAAAATTTTGCTAAAATCGTCGACGGTCGATGATCGGGTCGGCTAAAAGGGTGAAGAGTTTGGTTCAGCCATAATATATCTCTAACCATCGATGGTTGATGGTCAAGGGGTTCGCTAAATCCACCAAAGTGTTTTCAATCATCGATGGTCGATGAGTCAGTGGTTGGGCATCAAACGATTCAACAAATTGTTTTGAATCAAGTAAGAGAAGTTGTCAGTGATCGATGCACTGACGGCTAGGCATCGTTCAAATTCAACAAAGTGTTTAGGTCATCCAAGAGAAGTGATCAATCATCTATGAAGGAAAAGTGGATCATGATGTCATCATCCATATGGAATTCCATGCCAATATCCACTTGTCATGCCACATCATCCAATTTGACACCTCAGGATGGCATGGCATGCCACATCAATAGTTGTCATGTCAGCCAATAGAAGTGGTCGATGGTCGATAGCCAGGTCGTACAATTTGGGAAAGTGTTTTCAAAAATCATCGGGGATCACCGATCTTCGATGTGCTAATGTGCAGGCATCAGCCAAATTAGTGTGTATTTTTCATTCGTCAATGAAGATCGTCGATGGTCAATGACCAGATCAGCTGGTTTGGAGGTATGTGCAAATCGGATGTCAAATAATTGGGTCGATGGTCGACAATCCCATTGGACAATTGGGAAAGGAGTTCCATGCATCCAAAGGAAAGTATAAATCACCAATGGTTGATAGATTCATATCATTGGTTGTTGTTTCTCTTGATTTGAGATCAACAATTCATATTTAAAGGTTGTTATGGTAGTAAAATAGTCAGTTTTATGCAATTTTTTGTGGTTTTTGAAGGTCATTAACTTGTGGGGCATTTTTGAGGCCCTAAACGATGTATGTTGGTTATATCTCTCTTTCACTTCTTCTTAGGTTGACCCAAGTTCATATCAGAACAGATTTTCAGCAAACCCCTCTAAAACTATCGGCCCTCCTGGTAAACTAGAAGGAAACACTACGCACAGGGTGCACAATGCAGTCTCACCCAAGATAGCTCTATGGGTGACTGCAATACCCAGGTGTTTATAGTCTATGAATGAGTGGGGATCTGGCAGGGTACTTTATCTTTATTTATTCCTTAAACTTGTTCTGGATTAAAGTCTTTCTAGGATCCATTCATTCATTTGTTAGTCTTATGCATGCATGTTAATACATCTAGTTAATCATTCATTCATAATTTAGCTATTAAGAGAAAGTAAAGAATTCAAGAAACATCACACAAAACACAAGTTTTACCATGGTTCACCCCCTCCTGGGCTATTTCCACAAAGATTTGGCATTTATGTTATTTTATTTAGTTTGTTGTAAAATTTGGCGTTGCGCACATTACATAGTCAATCATACAATCCTGATGAGATTAAGGAACCTCTGTGAGGAAAACTAGATCAATATAGGCTCCTCAGTGTGTGATCTAACCCTCTAAATCTATCTTATTTGACTCTTCTACAAATCAACAACTTTCAACAAAAATTATCAACAACCACTAACGATCAAACCTTACTGAACCCCTAACCTAGACCTCCTAGCTTCTTATTTATACTACTTTACAGGATTATATATGTTACAACCTTTTGTCAAATACCATAAACCTAATATGTTTAGGATTGTCTGCCTCCTCACAGGTGGATTTTCCTCTTGCATGTTGATTTTGATTCTTTTTCTGCATGTTTCTTTCTTGCCAGTTGTTGTGCGTGCTCCAAAATTAGGTATTTTCTTCCAAAAATAGATCTTTCCTCAAAACAGGCTAGTTGAGTACCCCATATGCAGTTGGGTTAACATAATCCTCTTCTCACACGGTAGTTCTGTAAAACTGGTTTTTTTCATCCAGATCCAAACAAGTGGGTTCTACAAACCTTTCTCCTTCTGATGGATCCAATGGGGCAATGACTCTATATTTGTTTTATTCAAACGTCATTTTTCTTCTCTTCAGGTTAATTATGGCCTAGTTATCAAATTCCCAATCCAATCCAAGTAATGTTGAGTACATTGTTGTGCCATCTACTATATCTTTTACTTCAAAAGATGCCATAGTGCACAGTCCATCCAAATCTACTATCACACCTTTAAGCCTTCCAATTGGTAACATCTGTGTTTATTTGATAATTTCAATTGAACACATGAGTAGCCTAAGGTAGGTTCCCCCATACACTGCCATGCCTTCTTGGGTAAAACATTTACTTCAGAGCCTAAATCCAGTATCATATTTGTAATATCCCCAAGGATGAAACATGTTGTAATCATGTTTATGAATTGTAAATCATGTTTTGTAGGTTGGTGAGCCGAGTATTGATTAGTTGGTAGACTTATGTGTTTATTAGGTTGGAGAACCTAAGTGTTAAGGCTAGGAGCATGTTTTTGTATATGTAATATGAAGAACATTAATAAAGAATAAACATCGCAGCGTGCAGACTGACCACAAAGAAAGAGTGATGGGGGACTAAGCTTCCAAAAGGTGGGTAAGGGAAAAGGGGTTGAAAGGTTGGAAAGAGAGGCTAAGTGTTGAGCTTAGGGGCTAATCTTAGGGGATTAAGTCCTTGGGAATAATGATTTATTATTATTCCCACAGTTATGAGAAATGTATGTTTTTATCCTAAGTTCCTGGAAGGGGAACGTGTGCAAAGAGGAACACATGCTATGGAGCGCATGCAGCCTCATGGGTGACATGTGTCGGCCCTAGCACAAGCAATTTAACCCAAAGATTGAACCATGGAGGGGGTTCGTCCTCCATTTAGTCATCGTCTCTCTGAACCATGAGAGTCTGGGAGGTCCTTCGTTGTTGCATATGTGCTTCCAGTTTCTAGATCCTCTGTCTGAAAACCATTTTCCCCTACTTTGGAACCTCTGTTGTTTTTACCCTCACACAATTCTGAGAACCAAAACGGGTGAACTATTCTATGTCTTCTATGGAACCCGAAACCGGGGAAATCACTTGAGCGTGTCGTGTCTAGCATCAAACCATTTCCATTTTTGGACCTATTCACATATATTGTTGCAATTGTCACCCTTGTGGGAAATGAGTTGAAGACTAGTTGAAAAACCTATTTTTCGGACCCGTGGTAGAAGAGGTAGGTTGTCAGGCCTATGGACATCTCTCTCCGGGTGAGAGAGATTATTGGGAAGTGGTTTTATCCCAGAGTGAGTCCTGCACCAGCTACGGAGCTCTAAGAATTCTTGATTCGGCCTGTTGCCAAGGCCCAAAGAGGGAGGTGAAGCATCGATGGACTGTGATGTGAAGGTGTATACTCTTGGGTGGAACAAGAATGTGGGGAATGAGAGTCTGTTAGTAGTGGGCGTAAGAAGGCTCTTGGGGAGAAACCTTATGTTTTCTTTGTGCATTTTTTCCTGTAACCTCATCCTAGTCTAGCATTCCCTTACCTTGGGTGGATCTTAGTCCCAGCTTGGGGGTGAACCACTGTTGAGCGTGATGAACAGTGAGGTCTAAGGCTGGGAGGTTCGTGGAAGGTCTAAACGTGGTTGGTGGAATTACCACAATTTCAAAGATAAGTATCAGTTTGTGCTTAATATTATGTTTTGCATGCCTGTGATGCTTATATGTTATCATGTATTATGTTGCACATATGAGTTATTGTTAATGTCCTTGATGATGTATATTAGCAGTAATCATGTGCTTACTCTGTATTTTTTGATTAAATCTGTTAATTAGATTTAATATTCATGTTATATATATAAGTATGAGAATGTTCCACATGGTAGCGTTTCCCGGCAAGTGGATTGGTGGTTGGGGATGTTACAATATGGTATCATATCCATAGTTTCAACACTGAGACTAGATGGGTCAGATAAGTGGTATTTGGATCCAAGGTTTCGAGAGAAAATTGTGTCTGGAGGACTAATTTCGAACCTTAGATTGTCTCTGAGTTCCAAGAAGTTACTTGTCCATGTCACAAAGCTCAGGAGGAATAGCGATAAAATAAAACTGCAACCATAGATCAAGTGTGCGGAGAAGATCTGGATCATCCAATCCACATCCAGACACTTAGGAGAGCGCGAAGAAGAGATCATATATGGGCCATCATATCTGAGCGTGTGGACCAATAGTTGTTGTATCCAGGGAACGTGCACAAGGTTTAAAACCCTTTGAATTTGCACAGGAGTGTGGATATCACGATACCTGAAGTCTCGACTTCATCAAGACCATCCATCGGGAGGGACGTATAGAGAGTGATCATACTTTCCCTGACTCGTGACTTGAAAAGGTCAAAGGGAAAGTTCGTGAGAATTCTCGAAACGCGAATTCGTGATTAGATCACAACCATTGATCAAGGAGAGAACTGGACTATTAATTGTCCATGAGGAATCGTGACATTTTGGGGATTTGAAGAATGAAGGTGGGATTTCTTTCAACCTTGCGACACACAAAATCCCGATACGTGAAATCCCAATGAGATCTGAGTCATCAAATCTTTGGGAAGTCAGGACTGTCAAATTAGTGTTAGGACCATACAATGTACCTTTTTGCTCACACTTTTTGCTACCTTTACACCCTTGTTTGACTCACATTTAAACTCACATTATCACCTTACCCTATATTTCTAAAGGTATACAACGTCTCTTCTCTTTACTATATGTTTAATTTGTTTTGCATATAATTTTACATTACTCTCGTACTTAACCATTGATCAGAAAGGTATAAGTGTTGAAACAGTTTGAACTGCAGATTAGCATTGAGGCTTGTTGCTGAAACACCCTGTGGCTGAAACAGTCTGTGGACTGTGTTGAAACAACAACTCACACAGAAGAAGATGTTACATAGTCCGTGGTCAACGATGTTGAAACAACAACTCACACAGAAGAAGTTGTTACACAGTCCGTGGTCAACGATGCTGAAACAACAACTCACACAGAAGAAGCTGTCACACAGTCTGTGGTCAACGATGTTGAAACAACAACTCACATAGATTGACCACAACAGCCGCACCTTGAGCTAGCATTAACCATCAGACCAAGTTGTTGAAACAGTCAGAATGCAAATCCCATGGCTGAAACAACCTACAATTTGCAATGCTGAAACAACATACAACAACAGTAACAAGAAGACAAATAAAGAAGTTGTTACTCCAGTCGCCACAACAACACCTCACTCGGCACGTGTAATAGCATTTTGTTGTGGGAGACTAGGACATCTTATTCTTGTTTAGAAAGTCGTTCTGACTAAGAATAGGACTCAGATGTACACTTGTAATTTGTTGATCAAATTGTATCGAAGGGATTCTCCTCTTTAAATAAGAGGAAATCATCATTAGGGGGGATCTTCATCTTCTGTTCTAGGAAGAAAGGATTTTATGGAGAGGGACGTGTTTCACTTCAGATTGTAATGTAACACAGTTGACAAATGAATAAAAGGTTGTTCTGAGCATTTCCCTCTAGTCCCTTTCGTTTCAGGGGAATCTTGTGAGAAGGGAGGGACCACCTTCTTCACAAGATTCACCCGTTAGCTTTGTAGTGTGTTAGTATTATTTCTGTTCATGCCTTGATTAAATTTTGTTTTGCTGAAACACTACTTTACTGAACTTTGTTTTGTTGAAACACTACTTTACAGAACTCTATCTTGTTGTTACATTGTTTTCATATGATTCATGATTGAGTAACTGTTAATCATTCTAGTTAGCAACCTTTCTTGGTGAATTTATGAAAGATTGATAATCAGAGACAGGTGTTGAAGGTTCCTGCTTCAGGAACAGGGATGATTTTAAGGATGGAAATTTATTTTAAAATGTAGAAACTTTGGCGAATCTTACTTATCCTTCATATGCCAACTATAAATGTTTGGCGATATTTTTGTAAAAATATTCAAATTTCTAAGGATTTTATATAGTTTTTA
>ML806864.1:204445-233271 GCA_009831015.1 Picea engelmannii
GGGGGGGGGCAGAGGGCCCATAGTGATAATAGTGGAGGTCATTCAATGTAAGGTGGACTAGGTCCACTATAATATTAAATAATACCCACTATGGTAGTTAGATATAATAAATGGGTAATTAGATATAATAAATGTAAGAGGACTTCTTAGAAGGTTCTACTTCTAGAAGATTCCTCCTCTAGAATGTTTTTAGGTGATGATAGCACTATATAAAGGGGTTCAAGCAATGTAATGAGACATGAAGAGAATTATTGTGTTTGGAGCGGTAACTCAATAGGAGGATGCCCCCTCGAAGAGGCAAGTGAACAGGAGAGGATCCCTTCCATAATAGGATCCATTGTATAGTGTTGCCCTACCCTAAGGGTTTGATAGTAATAAAGGAGATTTTACATATTGTTCTTGTATATCTGTTGTGGTACTTTTTTATTCAGTATTGGGTTCTTAACAGTTAGAGATAGTTATCCTTCAGTGTGTGTCAATTATTTCAGTTAAGCAATGAGTTCATGAAGTGTGATGATCAGAAACAGGTGTTAAAGATTCCTACTTTGGGAATAGGGTCTTGTTCTCTGGTTACAGAATAGTCGATCTTTCCTGTTGCAGCATCTTGTTGTTATTTTAATGTAATCCAATATTCTTCAATTAATCATTTCTTTAAACTTTGAGCTTTGCAATAGGTAGGTTGCTTTCCTGTAATTCAAGTTAGAACTTCAGTTCGTTCAAAGCAAAGTGTGATTAATATGTTTTTACTACAACTCTAGGTTGCTTTTGAGATTGAGCATATATAGTGCGTGATTACCTTTGAAATAACAGACTTCCCTGGGTTGACAATTTATGTAGCACTTGATTGTTTAGTTAAATAAGCAATTATAGTGACCAACATTTTGGCGTCGTTGTCGGGGAAGGTAATTATAGATTTCAAAAGCACTTATGATTTTTCAGATACAAAGATTGCATGAGAGGACGCGGAGACCCCAAAGACACTGACCCTATAGGTGGCAGGGGTAGAGGAAAAGGAGGAAGAAAGACTTATATTGACAATATTATATCAAAGTCTGAATCTGCTGCTCAATGACCAAACCCTCAGAAACAAAAATCCCAGCCTTCATTTCAAGCCAACTTTGAAATGGGTAAAGAAGTTTGGAGTCCTGATACAGTTGAGAAACCAATAGGAAACATTGAGGATAGAGCAAGCACAGCAGGGGAAAAGACAGAAGAAAACATGGATGAGTACAATGAAGAATTCCATCATGAAGAACAGGCAGGTCCTGAAGGAGAGGTAAATGATGAAAACTCTTTCTCCACATTAGGATTTCCTATTGGTGATCTTCCTAGAGAGGTAGCCCCCATGAAGAACATTCCACTCTCAGCACTACCTAACTTTCATGGTTTGTCTTCAGAAGATCCTGATGAATTCCTTTTTGAGTTTGATATATTATGCAGAAGTTATGATTACATTTCCAATGCTCAAAAATTAAAATTATTTCCAGCAACATTGAAAAGAAATGCACTAATATGGTTCATGAGTCTTGGAGGCCATGTAATCACAACATGGGACCGAATGAAACAGAAATTCCTGAATAAATACCAAGACTATTGCCGAACAAGAGAAAAAAGGGAGGAACTATTTAAGATGATGCAAAAAGAGGATGAAAATATGGAGGACTTTGTAGAAAGGCTACAATATAATCTACAAAGATCCAGTCACCCCAATGTAAGTAAAGATATTCTTAAAACTATATTATTAAAAGGAGTAAGGGATGACTATCTAGATATGTTGAATATGCCTGGAAAAGGGGACATATCTAAGGAATCATACGATGAAATTGTTAACCTATGTAAAAGATGTTCAAAAGGAGCTTCAAGAAATAGATAAAATAGCAGGGACACCACATTTTCAAGAGTCCAAAAATCAGCCAATGGAGGAGCAACAAGAGCCGAAATAGGTAATTTACTTGAAGGTTTTAAAACTGAAATGTTAAGCTCTTTTGCCTCACAAATTGACACCCTACGGATTCAAAAGAAGCAAGCAGAAGTAGAAGCAACCCTGTCCATATTTTGTTTTAAATGCAGAGACAAGCACCCACGAAGGGAATGTCCATTGGACAAAAAGCCAATCTGCACCATCTGTGATAAAGATCATGAAACTCAACAATGTCCATCTTTACCAGGGATCAAGGAAGCATTACAACCAACTGACGAAGAATTTGAAGTTGTCTATCTGTTGACACAGAGAAGGCAATGGCAACTGCGAGGACAAGGTATGAATCCTAACATGCCATTTACATCTTCTAATCGTTGTAATAACTATCCTTCTTTCAATCAAATGAGTTACCCTCCCTATAATCAAATGCAATATCCAAATCAAATGAATTACCCACCCATGCAACAAACTAACCCACCCATTGTTGATCCGTCAATGTGGACTCCTTGGCCTCCACAACAACAACAACCATATCAGAACCAATGGAATCCAAATTGGAGAGGACAACAATCTCCCTTCCCAAATCAACTACCTCAATCACAATTTCTGCAACCACTCTCCTTACCATCAGGTACTCCACCAAACAATCAAATGATGAGACCCCAGCTACCTGTACAACCTAACCCTAACCCCAATAATAAAGTTGTGCAGTGCATTGATATTCATAACCAGCCTACACTTTCTCTTCTCCCTGTGCAATGCAACGATATTCATTTACGATCTGGAAGAATAGTAGAACCTACCATAACCGATGTTACCTCTTCTGATAAAGAGGAAACAAAAGAGCATGATGTACCTGAAAAGGTACAATCATCCTCTAACAATGCTGCTGAAATAGCAAAACCACCATTTCCTGAGCGTTTAGCTTTGACTAAAACGCCTGAGCCACCTGCTTTGAATCTTCTAGGGAAATTACAAAATCTTTATGTCAAAATTCCTCTACTACAAGCACGCTGAGATGTACCAATCTATGCGAGGACGATGCGAGACATTTGTGTTAAGAAGCCTGGTAGGAAAATTAAGGATCCCCTCACAGTCCATGTTATGGGTGACTTGTCTGCAATAATGTCAGGTAAAGCCCCCCCAGTTAAATATGGTGATCCCAGCCACCCTACCGTCTCAGTACAAATTGGAAAAACGATAATCCCTCGCGTCTTGGTAGAATTAGGTGCCGCTATCAATATTATGACTCTGGAAACCTCACAACTGTTACAATTGCAAAATGAAACCAAAGACACCCCAACTATCCTAGAATTAGCTGACTGGTCCACAATTAAACCAGAGGGATTCATTGAAGACCTAATTATCTCAGTGGAATCCTGGAATTATCCAGCTGACTTTGTGGTACTACAACCTAAAACAAAGTTGGGGGGGCACCCTCTAATTTTGGGCAGGCCTTGGCTAGCCACAACAGATGCTTTTATCAACTATAGATCAGGTTCAATGACAATTTCCAATGGTTACGAAACTAAACAGCTTACCCTCTACCCTCATGCTACACCCTTGATTAATAATGATAATTCGGTATGGGTAGACTTTGATGATCAACTTACTCAACCCATCTTGACTATTGGACAAGCTTTAAGCCTTAAAGATGCCACTGAGGATTAAGTAATCAATAATTTTATTTGTGAACCCTCCTCCATGACTCTAGAAAATCACAACCAGCTAGCTGCACTGTTGGAATCAGATAATCAGGAAAACCTTAAATCTGAAAAGCCACCTCAAACATCTGCCACCATCTCTTCTAAAAGCATACCAGTAGAAATTGAACCTGGAAAAACACTAAACATAAACCCCAACCTTACATATGTTGAAACACAACAATTAATGAAGTTAATTCTGGAAAATAAAGAAGCATTCGCATGGGACTATACAGATATGAAAGGAATCTCTCCTGAATTATGTACTCATCGAATATATATTAAGGAAGATTGTCGACCGATCTGCCAATCTCAACGATGAATGAACCCTAATTTAAGAGAAATCCTTAAAGAAGAACTTCAAAAATTCCTTGATGCAGGGTTTATATATCCTATATCAGACAGTGAATGTGTTTCCCTATTGGTAATAGTTCCTAAGAAAAATGGGAAATGGAGAGTATGTGTGGATTATAGAGCCTTAAATAAAGCTACTCAAAAAAATCACTTTCCATTACCATTCATTGATCAGGTGTTAGACAGTTTGTCAGGGAAGAAATTTTTCTCATTTTTAGATGGTTTCGGTGGGTATAACCAGATCAAAATTGCACCCCAAGATCAAGATAAAACCACTTTTACTAGCCCTTGGGGAACCTTTTCTTACAGAGTTCTCCCATTTGGACTATGTAATGCACCAGCAACCCTCCAAAGAGAAGTTATAGGAATCTTTTCTGATATGATTAATGACTCTATGGAAATTGTTATGGATGACTTTACTCCTTATGGCGTTTCTTTTCAGGAAGCACTACAAAACCTTGAGAAAGTTCTTAAACGATGTATACAAGCCCAACTCTCCCTAAGTACATAAAAATGTCACATGATGATGAGTGAAGAAATAGTGCTTGGACATTTTATCTCATCTCAAGGAATTCAGGTGGATCCATCCAAGATACAAGTCATTAAAGACCTTCCTACTCCCAAAACCTAAACAGAGGTAAGAAGTTTTCTAGGACATGCTGGATACTATAAAAGATTTATCAAAAAAAATTCCAAAATAGCTTCTCCCCTATTTGTGTTACTGATGAAAAATGTTGAATTCAAATGGACTAATTCTTGCCAAGAAGCATTTAATACACTTAAACATCATTTATCTACAACTCCTATTCTTAGAGGACCTGATTGGACACTTCCCTTTCATATATCCTCGGATGATTTAGATACTACAATAGGATTTGTCTTGGGACAAGAAGAAAATCATCTCCCTTATGCTATTTATTTCATTAGCAAGAATATGACTCCTGCTGAACTCAATTATACAATTACCAAAAAGGAATTCTTAGCAGTTATCTATGCTATTAATAAATTTAGACATTACATTACTGGCTAGTCTACTTTTGTCCATACTGATCACTCAGCTATCAAATATTTAATGAACAAACCTATCACAAATGCTCGATTCACCAGATGGTTACTATTACTGCAAGAATTTGATATTACAATTGTAGATAGACCAGGAAAAGAAAATGTAGTTGTTGATTTCCTTTCTCGGTTAAAACTTGATGATGATACCTCAGTAGATGATTCCTTTCCTAATGAATATCTATTTGCAGTATATGCTCACTCACCTTGGTATGCAGACATCGCTAATTATTTGGTTGCAGGGAAGTTACCACCACACGTATCCCACCGAGAGAAAAGAAGAATCATTCAACAAAGTGCTAGGTATATCTAGATAAGTGGGTGTCTTTTCCACATAGAACCTGATCAAGAAATACGAAGGTGCATTAGCGAAGATGAGGTTTATAATTTACTAAAAGCTTGTCATGATGGCCCTTATGGAGGGCATTTTGCTGATAAGAGAACAACACATAAAATTCTCAGGATGGGGTATTATTGGCCCTCACTTTTCAAAGATGAAAAGAAATATGTCTGGGCCTGTGATAGCTGCCAAAGAGTGGGCCAACCTAATCATAGAGATGAAATGCCATTAAACCCCCAGATAGTACTTGAACCATTTGAAATATGGGCCTTAGACTTTGTAGGACCCATTAACCCCCCATCCAATCAAAAAGTTTACATAGTAGTCTGCACAAATTATATGACCAAATGGGTGGAGGCTAAAGCACTCCATAGAGAAACTGAGGAAGCAATTCTAGAGTTTCTATTTGAAGACATCTTCATCAGATTTGGAGTGCCAAGAGAATTAGTTACAAATGGAGGACCTCCTTTCACTTCTCATGGTTTTAAAGCCACCCTTCAAAAATATCATATTCACCATAGAATGACTACAACATACCACCCCCAAGCCAATGGATAGGTGGAAAGCACAAATAAAGTAATAGAAGCCATTCTCACAAAAACAATGAAGGAAAACAGAAAGGACTGGTCTCACAGGCTCCCTGAAGCATTATGGGCCTACATAACTACCTGGAGAAATACTACAAGATTCTCTCCCTATGAATTAGTCTATGGAAAGAGTGTTGTATTTCCTGTGGAATTTGAAATCAAAACCTTAAGGACTGCTCTATCTGTCAGCCTTGATTTGACCGATGCATAGACATCTAGGTTGCAACAGCTTAATGAATTGGATGAAAAAAGACTATATGTCATTCATCAGACAACTATGATCCAACAACAAAGATCAAAATGGAATGACAAAACTATCAAGCATAAGCAGTTCCAAAAAGGTAATTGGGCCCTACTGTATGACTCTCGGTTCAAAGAATTTCAAGGGAAACTAC
The DNA here is from genome assembly GCA_009831015.1 of Picea engelmannii. NCBI lineage: Eukaryota > Viridiplantae > Streptophyta > Pinopsida > Pinales > Pinaceae > Picea > Picea engelmannii. The sequence continues at coordinate 210,808 of ML806864.1, forward strand.
GTACAAGATGGCTTGGACCTTACGAGGTAGACACGGTTTTCCCCAATGGAACAGTAAGGCTCCTCACAATCAATGACTCTAAAACACCGTTACTTTTAAATGGTCATCGGCTCCATCTGTACCAGCGCCCTATTTCCAAAGAAGATTTTAAGGCCACATGTGTGGCAGACTCTCATTACCTCTTTTTATAGGGGGCTCCTACCCCTCATTGCAATTAATTATTTTTAAGTTAATTTATTTAGTATTAGATTAGATTTCATTTACTAATAATCCCTGTCAAGAATACCATGTTACAATCGATTTTTGCAGATTCTCGATCAAAGCACGGGCCTACTAAGAAAGGACGATCCTACTTCAAGAAGAGGCAAGCTTTCCCATTGTTGAAACACCACTATTGGACAACTCTTTTCTCTTTCTTCATTGCTGAAACACCACTGTCCAACAACTTTTTGATTTTCCCCATTGCTGAAACACCATTGTTAGCAACCATTCACCATTTTCCCCATTGCTGAAACACCATTGTCAGCAACTTTTTGCCATTTCCCCATTACCAAAACACCACTGTTCCGCAATTCTTCAAAACACCATTGTTCCACAATCCTTCACATTTTCCCATTGCTGAAACACCACTGTCAGCAACCTTTCGCCTTCTCCCCATTGCCGAAACACTACAGTCCAACAATTCTTCATAGTTTCCATTGACAAAACAACACCGTTCAGCAATTGTTTCGCCCTTTTTTTTCTGTTGCTGAAACACCAACTTTTCAGCATTCTCTATCAAATAAGCTTTTGCGCTCTCATACTACATTTTTTCCTTCCAATCAACAAATACTTGATACAATTCATCTAATAAATCAAAAAGTCTCCGCCACGGCCACTGCAGAACTATTATGGACAGGCATTATATTTTGTTTCAAGTACGAATCAAAAGGTAAAGGTGAGGTATGTAAATTTTATGTGAACACAATTAAGCTATAGTTAATGAGAAGATTCCAACTCATCATTACCACTCGTGTAAAATCATTATGAGCGACACTTAAAAGGGGGGGAGGAAATATTGAACTTTTTCACGTGAATTAACCATCGCCATTCCTATTTTCCATCCTTTCGTTTGTTTCACCACCATTTGCATGCCTTCACTCGAAAAACTCACTCTGCACAGAAGTTGTTACTCGACTCTTTGACGGAGCATTTTACTGATATTTTAGCTATGGGAGGCTCTATTATATGGTACGAACCCGCCACGACAACCCTATTAGAACACTATCTAGAAGCTTATCAAATTTTTCTGCAGGCAGGATGGCTCGGTTATTTTCAGAGACTCCAGTGGTATGATCAACAACAGGTTCTCCAATTTTCTCAAAATCTCCAGGAAGACCATTCCATTGTTCAAGGGGTTTAGATTTCAGTTACAGAAGAGGATATAGCGCAGGTTTCGGGTCTCCCTACCAATGGAATTCACATGTTCAGCCGCAAACATATCATCCTGAATGCCCAACAGTATTTCCTCTTGCCAGGGGAACAAATTGAACCTAAAGGTCGGGGTATCCGACTCAGCTCGTTGCCGCCTCCATGGTCGGAAGTTGCAAAATTTGTCAAACACTAGCTTACCTGTGAAGGCCGATACCAAGTAGTCTACCAGCACGATTTTGTCCTGTTGTCTCATTTACAACATGATAGATTGGTGAACATTCCTTATTATTTGCTCGGTTGTCTTAAAAATATGTCGCACTATTGTAAAAAGGCTAAATATCCTGCCCTTTCACTCACCCATCACCGTCTCATTCAACTGCTTATCCAAAAGTGTTTTTCTCAACAAAACCCTCCACTAAACTATCCACCCATAGATCCCCAAGAAGCTATTGAAATTCCTGAAAATCTGCAGGAACAGCAACCACAAACCCCCCAAGATTCTCTAGAAATACCTAACAGTCCGCCTATAGACCCAATCAATCCAATTAACCCCCCTACCATACCAAGCCCGCCCCACACTTTACCATAATCATCCACTCCTTCCCTTCATATTCTTAGCAATGATTCTGAGCCAGACAATTCTCCATGTCCCATCATTGAGGAAAAACCCCCATGTAAACGAAATAAAATTCCTTTCTTTCCGTCCTTTTTACAAAGAAAATGAACAAGGACCTCAACAAGGGAAACCACTACTACTACTGCCCTAGACCCCCATCCCATCTGACTAATACTCCGTACACCTCTAACCTCCCAAATGTCGGAATCTTTTCCTATTCCACCCACGGGCCCTGAAAGACAAGAACCAGAGGCCCAGTGGGTTGCGACATCATCCGTTTCGAATTTAGTAGCTGAAACAAAAGAACCAACTACTCATCAAGTAGTTGAAACACAAGAACCAGCTACTCATTCAGTAGATGAAACACAAGAACCAGCTATAGTTGTCACACAAGAACCAGCTACAGCTGAAACACAAGAACCAACTGTTGATATTCATACTGAGACACAGGAATCAGAGGCCTAGGGTGCTGCAACATTACTTTCTTTACATCAAGAAGCTGAAACACAAAAATCAGTTCTCGATCCTATAGTTGTTCCACAAGAACCAGCTAGTGCAGCTGTGACTACTACACAAGAACCAGTCACCCCTCAACCAGAACCAACAATGGCCTCTATCTTACAAGAAAATGAGTTCCTAAAGTCTGAACTGGAAGCCTACAAGCAAGAGCTAGCCGTGGAAAAGGAAGCCTATGAGAAGGAACTTAACTTGTACACCCTAGCTCGCATAGCGACCATGTCAGAGGAAACTACAACAGAGAATCTATGTAGAGAATATATGTGCAGTCAATGTGGGGACATCTACTATCAAGCAGGCTACAAAGTAATTCAAATTACAATGCCAGGAGCTTCCCCTACACCTTCGACTTTTGCAGTCAAAGAAGAACAACTTGTTGTTACACAAGAACAAGCAGGACCTTCCAAAATTAAGACTAAGCCCTGGCCTGCAACAAATGTCGAATATGAAACCCCTACTTTTGTTAATAAAGCTATACAAACATTGTTTATTGATGAATCTGCCCCTCCCAGCCAGATCAATACCCACACCTTTGTGTAACAAGCCATTCAGACCCTACCTTAGCCTATTACTTGTAATGCTAAAACACAAACTCATCCATGGGATGAGAAGACAATAATACAGAAATGGAAAAAAGAGTCTATTGTTACACAGGCCAAAAGCCTGCAGGAACACAGACAGATCTGGATAAATCATATCTACTCAAATTGGGAATCTTTGGAGCAAACATGTCAGGAATCTCGTGCCATTAAGAAACAGAATAAAGAGCTAAGGGGAAGATTGCTCCTGATATTTAACTTGGCAAAAAAGCTATTGGCTGCAAGGAAACCATCCTACAATTACTCTTTGTTCCTTATGGAACGACTTACATGGTTTCAGATCAAATCAGTCAAAGAAGGCAGACCCCATGCAGTACTAAATCTAACAGATTTTATTAAAACCTTTGCAGAAGCCTCTGTTATGGATCAACACCTCCTCTGTGAGGCATATTTTCATAATGAGGTGATCCCTGAGAACCGACAGCTTAACCTTAACCCTCTTGTTGGTGACATCTAGATTAGGGCACTCACCTCCTTCCTTAACAATCAGATTATATGGCAGGATGACTTCCTAGCTGCCAAGCACAATGAGGATAATCGCCTTCTCTGGATAAGGCCAGAACTACAAAATGCTGCCACCTTTGTCACAGAGTATTATCAGTTTTTAAAGAAACCTGGGATGACTCAACACATTCAGCAACTACAGACATCAGTGTTTCAGGAGTGTCAACATTTCATTAAATCAACAGAGATTGTTTCCCTACAGGAAAATAACATGTTTTGGAAACAATCTACTGAGAAAAGACAGGAACACAATCCTTTTAGCCCCACAAATCTTGAGATAGCAATCTCCAGGGTACCTAGCTACATCAAGTGTGTTCAGCAATGGGTTGAAAGATGGATAGGGTACCAGTTTCATTTTCCTATCATCTGGATGCCAGCAAAGAAATATCAAGTCCATTATAAGTTGCCCAAGAAGGCCGAAACAACAACTTGGCAAAGGTTACAACGCATTCAAGGGTTCAGAGCTTCAACAGACATCACCTTCCACAGCTATTTCTTGAGTAACTTGCACGCTCAGAGTCAGTATTCAGATTCTAATTTAGAGTGAATTTTCCTAAGGACATGCAACATTTTAAGTTGGGGGGGATTTTAGGACCATACAATGTACCTTTTTGCTCACACTTTTTGCTACCTTTACACCCTTGTTTCACTCACATTTAAACTCACATTATCACCTTACCCTATCTTTCTAAAGGTATTCAACGTCTCTTCTCTTTACTATATGTTTAATTCATTTTGCATATATTTTTACATTACTCTTGTACTTAACCATTGATCAGAAAGGTATAAGTGCTGAAACAGTTCGAACTGCAGATTAGCATTGAGGCCTGCTGCGGAAACACCCTGCGACTGAAACAATCTATGGACTATGATGAAACAACAACTCACACAAAAAAAGTTGTTACACAGTCTGTGGTCAACGATGTTGAAACAACAACTCACACAGAAGAAGTTGTTACACAGTCTGTGGTCAACGATGCTGAAACAACAACTCACACAGAAGAAGTTGTCACACAGTCTGTGGTCAATGATGCTGAAAAAAAACTCACACAGATTGACCACAACAACTGCACCTTGAGCTAGCATTAACCATCAGACCAAGTTGCTGAAACAGTCAGAACGCAAATCCCGTGGCTAAAAAAGCCCGGGATTTGCGATGTTGAAACAACATACAACAGCAGTGACAAGAAGACAAATAAAGAAGCTGTTACTCCACCCGCCACAACAACACCTCACGCAACACTTGTAATAGCATTCTGTTGCGGGAGACTAGGACATCATATTCCATTTTAGAAAGTCGATCTGACTAAGAATAGGACTCAGATGTACACCTATAATTTGTTGATCAAATTGTATCGAAGGGATTCTCCTCTTTAAATGAGAGGAAATCATCATTAGGGGGGATCTTCATCTTTTGTTCTGGGAAGAAAGGATTTTACGGAGAGGGACGTGTTTCACTTTAGATTATAATGTAACATAGTTGACAGATGAATAAAAGATGGTTTTGAGCATTTCCCTCTAGTCCATTTCGTTTCATGGGAATCTTGTGAGAAGGGAGGGCCCACCTTATTCACAAGATTCACCCGTTAGCTTTGTAGTGTGTTAGTGTTATTTCTGTTCATGCCTTGATTAAATTATGTTTTGTTGAAACACTACTTTACTGAACTCTGTTTTGTTGAAACACTACTTTACGGAACTCTGTCTTGTTGTTACATTGTTTTCATATGATTCATGCTTGAGTAATTGTTAATCATTCTAGTTAGAAACCTTGCTTGGTGAATTTATGAAAGCTTGATAATCAGAGACAGGTGTTGAAGGCTCCTGCTTCAGGAATAGGGTCTTGTTCTCTGTTATAGATAGTTAACTTTCAGTGTATGTCAACTATTTTAATGAGTTCATGAAAGTGTGCTAATCAGAAACAGGTGTTGAAGGTTCCTGCCTCGGGAATAGGGTCATGTTCTCTGTTAGAGATAGTTAGCCTTCATTGTGTGTCAATTATTTCAATTAAGCAATGAGTTCATGAAGTGTGATGATAATAAATAGGTGTTGAAGATTCCTACTTTGGGAATAGGGTCATGTTCTCTGGTTATAGAATAGTTGGTCTTTCCTATTGCATCATCTTGTTGTTATTTTAATGTAATCCAGGATTCTTCAATTAATCATTTCTTTAAACTTTGATCTCTGCAATAGGTAGGTTTCTTTCCTGTAATTCAAGTTAGAACTTCAGTTCGTTCAAAGAAAAGTGGGAATAATATGTTTTTACTACAACTCTAGGTTGCTTTTGAGATTGAGCATATATAGTGCATGATTACCTTTGAAATAACAGACTTCCCTGGGTTGACAATTTATGTAGCACCTGATTGTTTAGTTAAATAAGCAAGTATAGTGACCAACAATTAGGAGCTCTGAAACGTCGTCATTTTGGAAGTTCAATCATCGGAAGAATGGGAGGTGTTGATGCACAAACTCTCGAGGCCCGAAATTGTGAAATCTCGATGAGCCAAAGTATTGGTTCGAGTTGACCTCACTGGGATTGACGAAAGCACAGGGGATGTGTGCCACATGCTAATGGGTCTCGAAGGAAAACGTAGACGCAATAGGGTCGGATGGCGTCCCCAGATGTAACGTGGACCTTCTTAAGGAAACCACGTGTCACCAACTTGGTTGGTGACAGCAGTACTGTGGACTTGGGGGTGAGAAAGGTCGAAAGTTTGGAAGTCAAGAGTTTGAGAGGAAAGTGGGTTTGAGAGCCTCCCGGACCGAAACCCCGAAACCCAAAACCTCAAAATTTCTATGAGAGAAACTTGTAGATCTAGCACTTGGTCACGACCCTTGGTCGTGTGAGGTTGGGGAAACAAAGGAAAAGGGCTATGGCATGAGTGTACTGCAAAGCCGAGAAGAGCTCAGAAAATTCATGGAAACTGAATGTTTTCTTGAATCAATTTGTTTATGAATGATGTGGGATTTGTTAAGGAATCGCCTGACAGATTCTGGTTGTCTACATGTTGTGTTTGCATAAGTTTAATGAGTGCTAGAACCATTTAGAGTTTCCACAGAGTGCAAATAAATGGAAGAGACTCAGAATCCTTCTAGTTCAACAAACGAAAGAGAAGGAATGGAAATCCACTTGGGAGTGGAAGGATCGAACTCCAATGGGCATGGAGAAGAGATAGATAAGGAAGGAAACATAATGAAAATCATTGAAAATTTGCAGAAAGATGTTGAAACTCGTTGAGAAGATAGAAAAAATATCAGGAAAGCTTAAGAAAAACAAGGTGAATTTAACATTAAGTTTTTAAAGATTTTGGAGAGAATAGAGAGAAAGTTAGAGAAGGAGAGTGACTTGAGAAGAACAGGGAGTCACCAGAATTCTAAGCGAGGAAGTTCAATGACTGTAGGTAGACACCATCATCACTCCCAAGGTCGCTCCAAGATAAGGACATAAAGTAGTTCAAGCCCATCTCCTACTAGAAAGCGCATGAGATCTAGAGTGGGTGAACTGAAGGGAGAGATGAAAAATATTAAGCCTCCTACGTTTGATGGAGAACATAAGAAGGAGGAAGATGCCGAAACATGGTTGCTTGGCATGAGGAAATATTTCCAACTGCAAAATTATTCCTCTCATGCAAAAGGAAGAATTGTGATGTATCAATTGAAAGGAAAAGAATCTATGTGGTGGGATCATCTTGTGCAGGCACAAAACATTAGAGAGAAAGATATCATTTGGAAATAATTCAATAGGTATTTTGAGAAGAAGTATTTGACTAAGAGATATTATGATAGAAAAATGAAAGAGTTCTTTGAACTCAAGCTAGGTGGCATGACCATTGATGAGTATGAACGTAGGTTCTTGGAATTGTTGAAGTATGTTTCGTTCATCAAAGAGGAGACTATCAAGATTCAAAGGTATTTGAGTGGACTGTCATCTTCCATTGGGGACAAGATCCAGTATGATGACACCAATACCATGAAAGAAATGATAAGAAGAGTGAACTGCTTATACGAACAAGAAAGAGAAAATCCTACCTTTCAGAAGGCTTTGGATGACTAGAAGAAGTTTAAGAAAGAGCGGAGGTAGAAGGGAAACAAACCTCCCTTTTTCAAAAACAGTCGTCAAGGATAAAAAAAAATTAGAGAGCCGAGAATGGCTGAAGTAGGGGAACAAAGGCCAAGACAGAATCCCATTCAGTGTTGGGGTTTTCAGAGAAACCATAAGTACAGAGATTGTCCCCACAAAAATCGCAAAGTGAGAGCTCTCCATAATGTTCATCAAGTTGAAACAATCGAGGACATGGGCAATAGAATTCCAAGGATCTATTTGGCCCTGGACAACAAGCAAGATGAATTTCAATTGCATGTGATTGAAGTAGAAGGTATGATTAACAACCATGCCTTTACTATTTTAATTGATTTAGGGTCTAGCCATAGTTATGTATATCCTAGTGTGGTGGAAAGCTTTCAATTGTCGAGAAGCAAACATGAAAATTCTTGGTTAGTGCATCTAGCTACAGGAACCAAGAGGAAAGTCATTGAGTTGGTTAAGTCATGTCCTATGGGCATGAATGGATTGAGCACGAAGGTTGAATTGAACATTATTCCTTTTGGCTCTTATGATTGTTTAATTGGGATGGACTGGTTGGACTAGCACCATGCCATCTTGGACTTTCATAACAATTCATTCACTTACCTGGATGAGGAGGGGAATCGTAAAATAGTCCAAGGAATTTCCAAATTTATTGCTATCAGCGAAATCTCAGCAATGCAGTTGAAGAAGTTCTACAGAAAAGGTTGTCAATTATTTTCATCCCATGTGGAGGAAACAACCAAGGATAAGGTGTCATGTATCAGAGACCATGTGGTAATAAAAGAGTTTGAAGATGTATTTCAAGAGGTACCCGAACCACCTCCGAAGAGAGATATTGAATTCTCTGTAAATTTGATGCCTGGAGCAACTACAGTGTTGAAATATCCTTATAGAATGAGTATGCCATAGATAAAAGAGTTACAATTGCAGCTTGAGGAGATTCTAAAAAAGGGGTATATATTCCCAAGTGTATCACCTTGGGGAGCCCCAGTTCTGTTCATGAAGAAGAAATATGGAACGTTAATATTGTGTATCGATTTCAGGCAATTGAACAAAGTGACTGTAAAGAACAAGTATCCTCTGCCAAGGATTGATGACCTCTTCGATCAATTGAAGGATGCGAAGATATTTTCAAAGATAGATCTCAGGTCAAGATATCACCAAGTAAGGATAAAGGATGAAGACATCAACAAGACCACCTTTAGAACAAGGTATGGTCATTGCGAGTTCACAATGGTGCCATTTGGGTTGTCAAATGCACCTATTGTTTTTATGTGTTTGATGAATGGTGTATTCGAGGACTATTTGGACAAGTTTGTCATAGTCTTTTTGGATGACATTCTGGTGTATTCCAAGTCAGAGGAATATCATGAACAACATCTGAGTATGGTGTTGCATGTGCTAAGAGAGCACCAATTGTATGCCAAGTTGAGCAAGTGCTCGTTTTATCAAGAGCAGATCCATTACGTGGGGCATATGATTTCGAAGGATGGGATAGTTGTAGACCCTGAGAAGATTGAGGCCATTAGAGGATGGTTAATTCCAAAGAATGTGACAGAAGTTAGATCCTTCATGGGTTTAGCTGGTTACTACAAAAGGTTTATTGCAGGGTTCTCAAGGATAGCTCACCCTATCACTTCCTTGCAAAGGAAGGAGAAGAAGTTTTAGTGGACAGAATATTGTGAGAAAATATTTCAACAATTGAAGCAATTGTTAACCAGTTCTCCAATCCTGAGGATTGCAGATCCAAATGAATAATTTGTGGTGTGCACAGATGCATGCAAAGAAGGACAGGGAGGATTCCTCAGTCAGAATGGATTCGTAATTTGTTATGAATCAAGAAATTTGAAAGAGCATGAAAGGAACTACACAACTCCCAATGAGATCTAAGTCATCAAATCATGGGGAAGTTAGGACCGTCATATTAGAAGCTCTGAAATGTCATCATTTTGGAATTTCAGCCATCAGAAGAATGGGAGGTGTTGATGCACAAACTCCCGAGGCCCGAAATTGTGAAATCTCGATGAGCCAAAGTATTGGGTTGAGATGACCTCACTGGGATTGATGAAGGCACAAGGGATGTGTGCCACGTGCCAATGGGTCCCGAAGGAAAATGTAGATGCAATAGGGTCATATGGCATCCCCAGAGGTAACGTGGACCTTCTTAAGGAAGCTACGTGTCACCACCTTGGTTGGTGACAGTGGTACTGTGGGCCCGAGGGTGAGAAAGGTCAAAAGTTCGAAAGTCAAGAGTTTGAGAGTAAAGTGAGTGTGAGAGCCTCCCAGACCGAAACCCCGAAACCCAAAACCCCAAAATTTCTATGAGAGAACCTTGTAGATCTAGCGCTTGGTCATGACCCTTAGTCGTGTGGGGTTGGGGAAACAAAGGAAAAGGGCTATGGCATGAGTGTACTGCAAAGCCGAGCAAAGATCAGAAAATTCATGGAAACTGAATGTTTTCTTGAATCAAGTTGTTTATGAATGATGTGTGATTTTTTAAGGAATAATCGCCTGACAAATTCTGGTTGTCTGCATGTTGTGTTTGCATAAGTTTAATGAGTTCTAGAACCATTTAGAGTTGCCACAGAGTGCAAATAAACGGAAGAGACTCAGAATGCTTCTAGTTTAGAAAATGAAAGAGAAGGAATGGAAATCCACTTGGGAGTGGAAGGATCAAACTCTAATGGGCATGGAGAAGAGATATATAAGGAAGGAAACATGATGAAAATCGTTGAAAATTTGTAGAAATATGTTGAAACTCGTTGAAAAGATAGAAAAAATCTCAGGAAAGCTCAGGAAAAACAAGGTGAATTTAACATAAAAATTTTAAAGATTTTGGAGAGAATAGAGAAGAAGTTAGAGAAGGAGAGTGACTTGAGCAGAACGGGGAGTCACCAAAATTCTAATGGAAGAAGGTCAATGAGCGTAGGTAGACACCATCATCACTCCCAAGGTCACTCCAAGATAAGGACACAGATTAGTTCAAGCCCATCTCCTACCAGAAAGCGTAGGAGATCTAGAGTGGGTGAGTTGAAGGGAGAGATGAAAAATATTAAGCCTCCTATGTTTGATGGAGAACATAAGAAGGAGGAAGATGTCAAAACATGGTTGCTTGGCATGAGGAAATATTTCCAATTGCAAAATTATTCCTCTCATGAAAAAGGAAGAATTGTGATGTATCAATTGAAAGGAAAATCATCTATGTGGTGGGATCAACTTGTGAAGGTACAAAACATTAGAGAGAAAGATATCACTTGGAAATAATTCAATAGGTATTTTGAGAAGAAGTATTTGACTAAAAAATATTATGATAGAAAAATGAAAGAGTTCTTTGAACTCAAGCTAGGCAGCATGACCATTCATCAATATGAACGTAGGTTCTTGGAATTGTTGAAGTATGTTCCGTTCATCAAAGAGGAGACTATCAAGATTCAAAGGTATTTGAGTGGATTGCCATCTTCCATTGGGGACAAGATCCAGTATCATGAGACCAAGAACATGGAAGAAATGATAAGAAGAGAGAAATTCTTATACGAACAAGAAAGAGAATATCCCACCTTTCAGAATGCTTGGGATGACCAGAAGAAGTTTAAGAAACAGCAGAGGCAGAAGGGAAACAAACCTCCCTTTTTCAAAAATAGTCGTCATGGACAACAAACATTTCGAGAGCCAAGAATGGCTGAAGTAGGGGAACAAAGGCCAAGACAGAAGCCCATTCAGTGTTGGGGTTGTCAGGGAAACCATAAGTACATAGATTTTCCCCACAAAAATGGCAAAGTGAGAGCTCTCCATAATGTTCAGCAAGTTGAAACAATCGAGGACATGGGAAATAGAATACCAAGGATCTATGTGGCCCTGGACAACAAACAAGAAGAATTTCAATCGCACGTGATTGAAGTAGAAGGTATGATTAACAACCATGTCTTTACTATTTTAATTGATTCAAGGTCTAGCCATAGTTATGTAGATCCTAGTGTGGTGGAAAGCTTGCAATTGTCGAGAATAAAACATGAAAATTCTTGGTTAGTGCAGCTAGCTACAGGAACCAAGAGGAAAGTCACTAAGTTGGTTAAGTCATGTCCTGTGGGAATGAATGGATTGAGCACGAAGGTTGAATTGAACATTATTCCTTTAGGCTCTTATGATTGTTTAATTGGGATGGACTGGTTGGACTAGCACCATGCCATCCTGGACTTTCATAACAAGGCATTCACTTACCTGGATGAGGAGGGGAATCGGAAAACAGTCCAAGGAATTTCCATACTTATTGCTATCAGAGATATCTCAGCAATGTAGTTGAAGAAGTGCTACAGAAAAGGTTGTCAATTATTTTCATCCCATGTGGAGGAAACAACCAAGGATAAGGTGTCATGTATCGGAGACCATGTGGTACTAAAATATTTTGAAGATGTATTTCAGGAGGTACCCGAACTACCTCCGAAGAGAGATATTGAATTCTCTATAAATTTGATGCCTGGAGCAGCTCCAGTGTTGAAAGCTCCTTATATAATGAGTATGTCAGAGATGAAAGAGTTACAATTGCATCTTGAAGAGATTCTAAAAAAGGGGTATATATGCCCAAGTGTGTCACCTTGGGGAGCCCCGGTTCTGTTCATGAAGAAGAAAGATGGAATGCTGAGATTGTGTATCGATTTCAGACAATTGAACAAAGTGATTGCAAAGAACAGGTATCCTCTGCCGAGGATTGATGACCTCTTTGATCAGTTGAAGGATGCGAAGATATTTTCAAAGATAGATCTCATGTCAGGATATCACCAGGTAAGGATAAAGGATGAAGACATCAACAAGACCACCTTTAGAACAAGGTATGGTCATTATGAGTTCACAGTGGTGCCATTTGGGTTGTCAAATGTACCTGTTGTTTTTATGTGTTTGATGAATGGTGTATTCGAGGACTATTTGGACAAGTCTGTCATAGTCTTTTTGGATGACATTCTATTGTATTCCAAGTTGGAGGAAGAGCATGGACAACATCTGAGGATGGTGTTGCAAGTGCTAAGAGAGAACCAATTGTATGCCAAGTTGAGCAAGTGCTCTTTTTATCAGGAGCAAATCCATTACCTGGGGCATATGATTTCGAAGGATGGGATAGTTGTAGAGCCTGAGAAGATTGAGGCCATTAGAGGATGGTCAATGCCAAAGAACGTGACAGAGGTTAGATCCTTCATGGGTTTAGTTGGTTACTATAGAAGGTTTATTGCAGGGTTCTCAAGGATAGCTCACCCTATAACTTCCTTGCAAAGGAAGGAGAAGAAGTTTCATTGGACAAAAGATTGTGAGAAAAGATTTCAACAATTGAAGCAACCATTAACCAGTTCTCCAATCCTGAGGATTGCAGATCCAAATGAAGACTTTGTGGTGTGCACAGATGCATGAAAAGAAGGATAGGGAGGATTCCTCAGTCATAATGGATTCGTAATTTGTTATGAATCCATAAAGTTGAAAGAGCATGAAAGGAACTACGCAACTCATGATTTGGATTTAGCGGCCATCATTCACGCTCTGAGGAAATGGAGACATTACCTCATGGGAATGAGGTTTGAATTGAGAATAGACCACAATGGTATAAAGTATTTGTTTGATCAACCAAACTTGAACGCTAAGCATAGTAGGTTCCTGGAATTTCTCTGTGAATACGATTTTGATATCAAGCATATCAAAGGGAAAGAGAATAAAGTGGTTGATGCACTCAACAGGAGAGTACACGAATTACATGCTACAACCATTAGCATGTACCGAACTGATGTAAATAGTAGAATTTTGGAAGTTGCAAGTGCAAATTTGCAATACATGGAGCTGGTAGCAAAGCTATAGCAAGGTGGGATGCCACCGAAAGTGGAAAATTATAAGTTAAAGACTGATGGAATACTTATGTACAAGAACAAGTTTATGTGCCTAATTTCAAGGGTTTGAAACTTGCGATTTTGAGAGAAATGCATAATGTGCCTTATGTTGGGCACCTTGGATATCAAAATGTTGTGGAAGCAATTAGGAGACATTACTTTTGGCCAGGTATGAAGAATGATATTGTTGAATACATCGCCAGATGTATGGAGTTCCAGAAGGTTAAAGAGGAGAACAGACACCCAGAAGGGTTACTGCAACCTTTACCCATTCCTAAGTGGAAGTGGGAAATTGTGACAATGGAATTCATCACAGGATTGCCTAGAACAGGCAAGCAACATGATTCAATTATGGTGGTGGTGGATAAGATTATGAAAGCTGCCCATTTCATTTCATTAAAGACTACTCACAAGGCAATGAATGTTACCAACATATTTATGAAGGAAGTGGCACGATTGCACGAGATTCCCAAGACAATTGTGTCCAATAGAGACCTGAAATTCACCTCAAATTTTTGGAAAGGGTTATTAAAGGGTTCAGAATGAATCTGAATTTCAGTACAATTTATCATCCTGAGTCTGATGGACAGACAAAGAGAGTGAACAGAGTAATATAAGACATGCTAAGGATGTATGTGATGGACAAACCATCAAAATGGGAAGACTACTTGCACTTGGTAGAATTCACCTACAACAATGGGTATCAAGCATCAATGAAGATGAGCCCATTTGAAGCACTTTATGGCATAAAATGAAATACTCCAGTAAGATGGGATAATCCAGCCAACAAATCAGTAGTTAGGCTAGAGTTGCTCAAGGAAATGGAAGAATGGATGCTAAAAATTAAGCAGAATTTGAAAGTTGCCCAAGACAGGAAGAAAAGTTATGTTGATAAAAACAGAACCCACAGAGAGTTTAAAGTGGGAGATCATGTTTTTCTTAAAGTAAAATCCAATAGAAGTTCCCTGAGGCTGGGAAACTGTGCCAAGTTGGCAGCCAAATTTTGTGGGCCATTTGAAATCCTAGAAAGGATTGGGCCAGTTGCATATATGCTTGCATTACCTCCATCCATGAGTATACATAATGTGTTTCATGTTTCAATTCTTAAGAAATATATACATGATGCTAATCATGTAATTGATTGGAATATGATTCAAGTGGAGCAAGAAGGTGTCCTACAAGTGCATCCTATGCGCATATTGGACCAAAAAAGAAAACAACTCCGGAATTGAGCCATAGGGCTTGTAAAGGTCCAATGGACCTGGTACGGTCCTGAGGACGTGACATGGGAGAATGAGGATGCTATGCGGGTAGAATACCTGTATATTTTTTAAGATTTTAAAAAATCTTGTTGGTGCTATGTGAAAGTTGCACTAAGGACAGTGCAAAAGTAAGGGGAGGGGATTGTAATATCCCCAAGGATGAACCCTATTGTAATCATGTTTATGAATTGTAAATCATGTTTTGTAGGCTGGTGAGTTGAGTACTGATAAGATGGTAGGCTTATGTGTTTGTTAGGCTGGAGAGCCTAAGTGTTAAGGCCAGGAGCCTATTTTTATATATGTAATATGCAGAACATTAATAAAGAATAAAAATCACCGCGTCCAGACCAACCACGAAGAAAAAGTGATAGGGGACTAAGCTTCCACAAGGTGGGTAAGGGAAAAGGGGTAGAAAGGATGGAAAGAGAGGCTAAGTGTTGAGCCTAGGGGATAATCTTAGGGTCTTAAGTCCTTGGGAATAATGATTTATTATTATTCCCATAGTTATGAGAAATGTATGTTTTTATCCTAAGTTCCTGGAAGGGGAACACGTGAAAAAGGGAACGCATGCTATGGAGCGCATGCAACCTCATGGGTGACATGTGTCGGCCCTAGAACATGCAATTTAACCCAAATATTGAACCATGGAGAGGGTTCGTCTGCCATTCGGCCATGAGCTGTCTGAACTGTGAGAGTTTGGGAGGTCCTCCATTGTTGTGTCCATGCTTCCAGTTTCCAGATCCTCTATCTAAAAATCGTTTTTCCCTTCTTTGGAACCTTTGTTGTTTTTACCCTCACGCAAATCTGAGAAATGAAATGGGTGAACTGTTATGTGTCTTCTGTGGAACCCGACATCGAGGAAATTGATTGAGTGTGTTATGTCTAGTGTCAGGTCGTTTCCATTTTCGGACCTATGCCCATCTATTGTTGTGATTGTCACCCTTGCAGGAAATGAGTTGAAGACTGGTTGAAGAACCGGGTTGTTAGGTCCATGGTAGAAGAGGCAGGTTTTCAAGCCTGTGAGCATCTCTCTCCAGGTGAGAGAGCTTGTTGGGAAGTGGTTTTCTCTCAGAATGAGTCTAGCACCAGCGACAGAGCTCTCAGAATTCCTAATATGGCCTATTTCCAATACCCATAGAGGGAGGTTAAGCACCGATGGACTGTTCTTGTGAAGGTGTATACTCCCAGGTGCAACAGACATGTGGGGAATGCGAGTCTGTTAGTAGTGGGCGTAAGAAGGCTCTTGGGGAGAATCCTTTCGGTTGCTCTGTGCAATTTTTCCTGTAACCTCAGCCTAGTCTAGCATTCCCTTACCTTGGGTGGAGCTTAGTCCCATATCGGGGGTGACCCATTGTTGAGCGTGATGAGTAGTGAGATCTAAGGCTGGGAGGTTCATGTAAGGGTTTCACGTGGTTGGTGGAATTACCACAGTTTCAAAGATATGTATCAGTTTGTCCTTAATATTATGTTTTGCATGCCTGTGATGCTTATATGTTATCATGTATTCTGTTGCGCATACGAGTTATTGTTAATGTCCTTGATGATGTATATTAGCAGTAATCATGTGCTTACTTTGTATTGTTTTATTAAATATGTTAATTAGATTTAATATGCATGTCATATATATAAGTATGAGAATGTTCCACATGGTAGTGTTTCCCGGTAAGTGGATTGGTGGCCGAGGATGTTACAATATCACCCATGTTGAAATCCCCAATGTTGGCATTTAGTCTGAGTTCTCTACTTGTCCTTATTATTGTATGGAGATGATTGATTGTTTTATGTTCTAACTTTCCTTCCCCCTTGGTGTCACATATTTCTAGCATATTTTGTGAAACCTTAACAGATGATGGGTCATTCAATAGCTTAACACGGGATTGCAGAAGCATTGTTATGGTACTTACTTGCTCTAAAGGTTTTCCTTTACTGGTATGGTCCATTGAGGAGGGTATCTTGTACATTGGTAAGTTTCAAGTTTGTTGCACGAATGATGTAGATGCAACATTTTGCTTGAGAAACTCCTGTCTAGACTCCTTAAATGTCTCCTTTTCTTTTCATGCATAAAACTTCTTTTGTGTCTTAATATTCTTCTTAACCCATTGATGTTGCATTGGATCTTGTTTTAGTGCATCATTTCCTGTCTTGCCTCTTCCTCAAGTGACTATATTGATGTTTATCCCATCATCCCTGGATTATGCATAAATCCACTAGACATTCTGGTTGTTCTGGTTCATTTTTTATTGGATCTTCCCCAAGAGTGTCGGACATTTTTCTGTGTCATGATTTGTTGCACGATAGTACATACATGTTGCTAGTGGAAGTGGGCATTCCCTTGCATAATGTCCTGGTTGTTGGAAGTTATGGCACACTATTGGTCCTCTTCCTCATCCAAATCCTCCTCTGCCTCATCCTCCACCTCTATATCTACCTCGATCTCCGTGTGGTGCGTTGTATTGAGGTACCTGGTTATACTGTGCAGAGTTATATTGTGGTTGTGCATTATTGTATTGTTTTTGCGCAATGTTTTACTATTGTTGTGCATTGTTGTATGGTGGTGGTACCTATTTGAACTAAGGTGGAGCTTGTCCTATCATCATTTATGCTTTCACCCTATAAGTATCTAAAGTTTTTTCTCTCATCAACTCTATCGTCCTACAGTATTTATCATCATGACTCACTGACTTGAAAAAATTGCAATATGAAATTTTGGGTATTATCTTATACTTCTGCATCATTGGACAATGATATGGATCATGTGCATGTGTCTTACAAATATCGCACCATGGTCCTCCTATTTTCAAAGGGTTTGGCACCCCCATTTCCATATACGGTGCAAAAGTTGGGCATTCATTCTTATGGTGTCCTTATGTCTTGCATAAGGTACACCAAACATTTTATCTTTTCTCTTTACCCTTATTTTGGTTAAGTTGAAATGTTAGATTCTTCAAAACCTCCTTCAGCTCCTCTAGTGTTTGATTTGTCTACTGATACTGGCTCTCTTCCAATTGTAAGGTTGCTTGCAGAGCCTCTCCCTGAGTTTGCAACTTTTGTTTCCTTAATGGATATTTCAAATGTGGTAACAGTGAGTTCACAAATAAATTCCTATGTTGCATGTCATTCATTGCATATTTCAACTTACCTTTCAAACGCTTAAACCTCTAATCAATCTCCCAAATAGAATCACTTGATTTTTTCTGATTTCGATCATTTCATTCATATATTGATCTTCTGAAATTCATTTATCAGTAGTTTTTCCACATCTGCAATAGTCTTTGTTACTCCTGGTGGGATGTTTACATCTAGGCTCATGTACCAATCTAATGCGTAGTATCTTAGTGTTATTGATAACTTCATGAGTTTTGTATTCTCATATGTGATCTACTTTTCTTCCCATATCTTCTCTCAGATGAATAACTTCTTTTCAGGGTCCTCTAATTCCTCTCCTCAAAATTTTGGTAACCTGATCATTAGATCATGTCCTGCCAATTTAAACTTTGTTGAACTACTACCTCCACCCAGTGTAGATAATTGACTGTTACTCTCTGAAATGGCTCCTCCAATTGTTTCTCCTTGCTTGGATGTGTTTCATGTTTTCTTTCTTCGACTAAAATTCGGTTTTCTAAACGCTGAAGTTATTTATGGTGTGTTAGTCGCAACATGGGGTTGTAGGTTCCACACTGGCGATGACCTGGATTGGAGTTATGCCTTGTGTTCCTTCCCTTGGACCTCTTGTTTTCCTTTTATATGTTACATGAAGGATTTCCTCAATCTTCTCCATAGCCTGAAGATCCTCTACCTCTTCTTCATCACTTTCCAAGCCCTCTCTATCATCTACGAATCTCTTCTTGTTATTCATGTTATATTGGTAGGGTACTCCACTGTGCGCCTTTCTAGATGTTTCCATTATCTACTTTATATTTTCTTCCTCCATCATGATTGGGTCCATGGCCTCCTTATTCTTTCCCTTATCCATCTCCTCCTCCATTTCTCAGCCTCATGTCAGTTCTTCCCCCCTTCCCCCATGCGTGTAGGGAATTTTTGTTGTCTGATTCCATAGTCATCACACCATTGTTATACAATAAAATATTGATTGAAGAATACAATGATCTAATGTACCTACCTATAGGTCCCTTTAGAAAATCCTTCTCTATTGCAGTGTAAGACTTTGTTGTATCTACTGCAAATTAGGTGATAAACCCTGCAACAATACTGTCTAACCAAAAATCTACTATGCACGTGAATTTTTTATTAACTTGTTGTAACTGCACAATCTCCACATGATTGCACTCCAGTTGTCTAACTTGATTTGTAGGGTGGTTGTATTTTAACCTCAATAACCACTCCTAAAACAAAGGTAGGAAATCATAGAAAAATACCTCATGCAAGTCGTTAAGCATGTATTTTTCAAGATATTTGTGCGTTGTTAGTTTAAAGTTTATATTGTCCTTCTTTGCAAAATCGATTTCTTTCGTTTTCGACCATATTTCGATCTCTGCCTTTGTTGGATTCCATGGCTTAAACAATCCCTTCTATACCTTTATTCTCCACATTTTTTTTCCACAGATCCCATCCAATCAGTCCCATGCAATTCCAGCTAGCAACAAAACCATTTGTTGGTTAGATCTCTCTTTCACTTCTTCTTAGGTTGACCCAGGTTCATATCTGAACAGGTTTCCAAAAAAACCCTCTAAAACTATTGGCCCTCTTGGTAAACTAGAAGGAAACGCTGCGCATAGGGTGCACAATGCAGTCTCACCCAAGATAGCTCTATGGGTGACTGCAATACCCAGGTGTTTGTAGTCTAGGAATGAGTGGGGATCTAGGAGGGTATTCTATATTTCTTTATGTCGTAAACATGTTCTTTATTAAAGTCTTTCTAAGATTAATTCATTCATCTTTTATCCTTATGCATGCATGTTAATACATATAGTTAATCATTCATTCATAAGATATCCATTAACAAAAAGTAAATCATTCAAGAAACATCACACAAAACACAATTTTTACCATGGTTCACCCCCTCCTAGGCTACGTCCATAAAGATTTGTCTTATCTACTCTTTTATTTAGTCTGTTGTAAAATATGGTGGTGCGTGCATTACATAGTCAATCATACAATCCTGATGAGGTTAACGAAACTCTGTGAGGAAGAATAGATCACACCAAGATCCTTAGTATGTGATCTAACCTTCAAAATCTAGCTTATTAGACTCCTCTATAGCTCAACAAATTCCAATAATGACCGAACCTCACTGAAACCCTAACCTAGAGCTCATAGGTTCTTATTTATTCTTTTTTACAGGATAATAGCCATTACAACCTTTTAAAAAACCCTAACCCTAATATGGTTAGGCTTATCTTCCTCCTCAAACATGGCTTTTCCTCTTGCATGCTGCTTTTCCTTCTTTTTCTGCATGCTACTTTCTTGCCAATTGTTGTGTGTGCTCCAAAATTAGGTATTTCCTCAAAATAGGCCTGCGCCCAACAATGTTTTTAGCCAATCAAAACCCATGAGAATAGAGTGTACCAATGTACACTTATCTCTGTATCTCAAATAAAATAAATCAGAGAGAGCTATCCAATGAGCTAAATGGTTTGCAAAATAGAGCTCGTATGACATAGTTACAACCAAAACAATGAGGGTAAACTTTTGGCACCAATTTTACTTCTGGAGGGCAGAACTCCATGCCCAAAAGTATCTTTGGGGCATAAGAGAAGACAATGGAAATATTATAACCCATAGAATTCAATGGTGAATTCATTTTTGTTTATGGGTACCTAAAAAATGTGTAGGAAGATAAATAAGGCACCTATAGCATACATGGATAAATGGAGTAAAACAACCTAAACTTCTTCGGGCCATAAATTTCATCTAAGAGCTCAGATTTGAGAAAAAAAATAGTTTATGGAAAGGTATTGAGGATTAGAAGAATATTTCAACCCATAATTTTGATTTAGACAATCAAATTTCTCAAAACTTAATAAAGAAATTTCTACAGCAATAAAAGAGTGGAAATTGCAAAATGTGATTGTTGTAACTTTTCACTCATAACTCATGTTGAGGCATGAGTATAGTCATCGAAGAGATGTTTCAAAGAGGAATGCATCTGAGAAATTATATTTTTTATTTGGTGCATTGTTTCCTTCATAAATTGGGATAAAAATGGCCTGTAGCATTAATTGACAAAAAAATTATACTATGCATAATTCTAACAAAAATGGTTGCTTGAACGTGGTGCAAAATTAGATGTATAATCAGGTAAATTCAAGCCTAGGATTGAATATCAAAATAATTGAATCATGTAAGATCTTGTAGAAGTTTTTTCAGTTAATAATGAGCTACAGGAAAAGTAACGGAAAGTGGAATTGGATTCCAAGAGCCATGTAATTAATCAGTGTGAAGATTTCTCCAAATAGTGTCAAAGTTTAGAGAAACTCTCCCAAATGATAGAGGTGAGTGGAAAAGGTGATTTTTGTGTAAGGAAGAGTGTATATGCTTATGATAGTAACTATTCATAATCCTAGAGGCACACTTGAAGTAAAATATTTTTTGCACATAAATAAAGGCTAAGCTTACTAACAGGGCCTTGTTATTAAGCATAAGAGCACTCTGTAGAGAGTGTTGTGTGAAAGGAATTTCTAGAAAGAGGAAAAGGTTCCACAATTGAGAATTGTATGGGTCTATTCTAGATTAATTCCAGTGTATGTAGGAAAGGAAATAATCTCTATCTTGTACAGTCAATTGAAGCATCAAAGAGTTTCAAAAGGAAAGTGGGGGGCTGCAAGGAAGGTGATGCAAGGTTGACAAAGGTTTACGGAAGAACAAGGGATTATTTAGGTTCTATAGAGATTAATAATTTACAAGGTAAATCTAATAGATATTCTCACAATAAAGACTGAATCCAATAAGTGATCAAATGAATTGAATGCACAGGGAGTTAAGACAAACTCCATAGCCTTGGAGGTAGAAATATAATGAAGGTTAAAAAAAAAACGTGTTGCAAGAGGAGAGAAAAGGAAATCGTGAGATGAGGTGTGACTCATGAAGTCGAAGAGTCATCTCTAAGTGAAAGAAGAAGGGATTGTTAGATATTATCTAGCAATTTTTTTCTAAAGATACTACAAGCAAGAAAGTTGCCTCTATTATGAGAGTGCACAACAAAAGTAGGGTACAGGTGCAAATGGAGGAGTGTAGCATTCCATTTGGAGTAGGATGGTCTTGAGTGGTCAAGCAGTGATTCACAAGGAATCACTTAATGAAGTGAAGAAAGATATTTAAAATTGAGAAAATCCATGGATGCAAAAGAGTATTAGAAAGATGACATAAAAGAAATATTTCACAATGATGTAACACCAATCAATTATAATGGTGTTTGAAGACCAGTGTGGTAAAGGAAACATAAGTGGATAATTAGATTGTAGTTTTAATATTCATATGGAATAGTGCATGTTAGAACACTATGGATATTAAGAATTATAGCCCAAAATATGTTGGGACAATTTTCCTTTACATAAAGGAAGCAATTGTGAAATGACAACACTAGTGGATTTAGTGGGTGGAAATGCAGAATGACCAAGTGAGGCTTGGATAAAAAGTGTATAATAGG
>ML806864.1:274544-294539 GCA_009831015.1 Picea engelmannii
ATGTTTGGCGATATTTTTGTAAAAATATTCAAATTTATAAGGATTTTATATAGTTTGTATAAAATTTTGGCGATTTTTAAGGTAAAATAATTTTATCCTATAGAATTTGGGCGAATCATTTTTAAAATAGCGAATGTTTTTTTGGGAAAAACCATGGAAAATTAGCTCATGAGCGAAATTTAGCCCCTAAAATCATCCATGCATACCATTGTCATTTCCAATGCATACCATACAATGGCAAGGAAATGCGTACCATTTCAATTGCCAATGCATACCATACCATGTCATACCATAACATTGCCAATGCATACCATAAAATGACAACGAAATGCATATCATTTACAACACATTGTCTTGCCATTGCCAATGCATACCATACCATATGATACCATACAATTTCCAATGCATACCATTCAAGGAAATGGAAAGTCAATGCATACCATACCATGTAAGGCAATGGAAAGGCAATGCATACCATACCATACCATACCATTTCCATTTCCATTGTCAATGCCAATGCATATAATACCATACCATACTATACCATTTCTAATGCATACCATACAACAGAAAGGTAATGCATATTGTTAGCATAAGGAGTCACCCTCATACTGTGAGAGGATAAGCCCAGTACCCATCAGAATGTTTGGTGGATGTTGGTTTTATGAGTGGAGGTAAAATGGACAAAAGTCAGTACAAGAATGACTTTAACATAGAACTGGACAAGAAATGCTCAAGGAAGTGAGGTCCTCATTAACTTCAGTCAGTGATTTGAGTTTAAGGGTGAGTAGGAGGAAGACTTAGTGAGAGAAGTGGACAAGTCTGTTGTAATACCCCAAGGATGAGCCCCTGTTATATTATGAATTGTAATCATGTTTATAGGTTGGTGAGACAAGTGTATATAATTTTGTGGGCTTATGTGTTTATTAGGCCGGAGAACCTAGGTGGCAAAGGCCAGGAGCCTGATTTTGTATATGTAATTATGCAGATCATTAATAAAATATAAACATCATTGCATGTAGACTGACCATGAAGAAAGAGTGATGGGGGACTAAGCTTCCACATAGTGGCTAAGGGAAAGGGGGATGAAATGTTGGAAGAGGAGCTAAGCTTGAGGGATTAAGTCCTTGAATAATAATTTATTATTATTCCAAAGTGGTGTGAAAGGTATATTTTTATCCTAAGTTCCTCGAAAAGGGAACACATACTTGATGGAGTGCATGTAGCTTCATGGGTGACATGTGTTGGCCTAGGCACATGCAATTTAACCCAAGAATTGAACAGTGATGGGGGTTCATCCTCCATTCTTCCGTCCTCTATATGAACTGTGCGGATCAGTGTCTAATCTCTGCATAACCTAACACAACACTAAAGCTAGAAAACCATGATGTTTTCCTAAGAATCCAACGCATCCTTTGTCTGAACCCATTTTTGTCCTCTGCGTCTATATATGCATAATCGTGCACAGTAAAGGTTGTTTGTGTGGCCATTTTCCCATTCTCCATGTGAAATCGTTGGTATCTATCACCGACCTCTGTATATCTGCGGTCACCCAAGAAACCACTCACGGGAAGGGGGAAAAACCAACCTGTGTGTCCTGTGAACCCAGTGAGAACCCATGGACTGACCTCCACCTTCTATGAAGCCTGAACATCCCGTAAATGTCTATGACATGTGTGTTATAATTGTGGGTTGTTGTGGCCATGCATTCCCTTGGCTGAGTGTGGCTTATCGTCGTTGTATGTTCCTTATTGAACCTTGTTGTTGTTCTCCTTGTGTTGGAACAGAGCTTAAGACACGGGTTTTCAGGACTGTGTGCAACACTCTCTCCAAGTGAGAGAGGTGGTTGTGGTTGAAGAAGTAGGTTGTTAGGCCTATGAGAAAATCTCTCCAAGTGAGAGAGTGTGCTGGTGGAAATGAGTTCTCTTAGAAGGGGTCCCATAGCTGCTACAGATCTCTGAGAATTCTGATCCGGCCTGTTGTTGAAGCCCAAGGCAAGGGAGGTGAAGCATTCGATGGATTGTTCAGTTTGATAGTGAAGGTGTATACTCCTAGAGTGGGATAGGCATGTGGGGAATGAGATTCTGTGAGAAGTGGGCATAAGTGGCTCCTGGGAGAGAATCCTTCCTCATAAACTATGTGTCTTCATGTTGACCTTACCTAGGCTAGGATTCCCTTGCCCGGTGGAGCTTAGTCCCAGCTCGGGGGTGACCTACTGCTGAGAGTGATGAGCAGCGTAGTCTAAGGCTAGGAGGTTCATGGAAGGTTTGCACACAGTTGGTGGTGTTATTCTGGTTGAAAGATAAGTATAAATTATGTGCTTAATTTTATGTTACGCATAATGCTTGAATGTTATCATGTATTTCGTTGCTTGTATGAATTATTGTTAATTCTATTTAAGTCTGTATGATGGTAGTAAATCTATGTTAAATTTTTTCAATCGATTTAATTCATATTATATATAAGTGTATATTCTGAAGTAGTGGCATTTCCTAGAGTGTGGGTGGTCGGGGATGTTATAAATTGGTATCAGAGCTTTAAAGGCTAAGTTAAGGTTGTGTTGGTAGTGCTGCCCAACCTGGTGATGGATGGGGATGTTACAAATTGGTATCAGAGCCAAGTCTTTCAACACTGAGCCTGGATGGGCCATGTTAGTGGAAAGTGAAGCAAAATTTTCAAAAGAATTGTTGTCGAAGTAGACAAAATTTGAGTTCAGAGCCAAGATTTAACATCGAACCTGGATAGGATGGATAAGTGGTATTTGGACCCGAAGTTTTAGGTGGAAATTATGTCTGGAGGAACCAATTTTGGACCTTATAAACGTTACTAAGTGCCAAGATGTTACCTTAGCCATGTTAAGAAGCTCAGGAGGAGTAGTGGTATCGTAAAACCATGACAGAAGTGGTGTTGGACTGTAGAGTAATGTGTGAACTAGTGAAGTAAAAAATAGGTTTCAATTGTTTCCCTCATGTGATTTGTGAGTGCAAGGAGTGCACATTGTCCACAAGGATTGCATTAATAGAGGTGAGTTAACCTCAAAGAAGCTCAGGAGAGATATCGTTGAACCTTCACTAGTAGAAGTGTAAGGAGTGCACAGGAAGAACTTTGTGTTGAGTTCAGAGAGAGATAGAGTCACTAAGAACTCTGTAGGGCTCTGTCAGGCGGGCATCGAGTGAGTGAAAGTGTGCACAGAGAGAACTCTTTGTCGAGTTTAGGGAGAATAATATCATATGAAGATACTCACAGAGTTGTTGAACACTCTGTAGAAAATGCTCAGCAAGGTGTTCTTTGAGAAAAAGGTTGTCAGGAGGGCACAAAGTTTTCCTTTGAAAGGAAACAGAAGGGCTGAGACCCTTAGGAGACTGAGTAAATCGAAAATACCAGAAGAGATAACACGAAGAGTGCATAGGAGTCAAAATTATTTCAAGTCCCAACACTCAAGAGGGATGGCATTAGCAGAGATGCAGTCGAGACCCAAGACAGTCGGGTTCGCAGGAGAAACTTCAAAGGCGGAAACCTTTGAATATCCACAAAATCTTCCAAGTCAAAAGGAGTCAAAAGATCAGGAGGAGTGAAAACAATCATCATATATATTGTGGGGAGGAGCCTGGACCATTAGATCCATGTCTATGAAATCAAAGGAGAACGTTGAGGAGAAACATATCCCATATGTTGGATCTGAGCACGAAGGACCAACAACTGTTGGATCCAAAGGTAAGTGCACGAGACTTAACCCTTGTTTGCATGGGAGAACTGATTCACCAAAGTCTTGAAGTAATTAGGGACCATCCAACATCAAGGCTGACAGATGGTGAAAGATCAATAACTCTGAAGCGAACCACTTCAAAATTTTGCGATTGGGGAAGATACAAAATTTCCAAATACCTAAATGCTGAAGAAGATCTAGGTTGTTGGTTGCTGAGAGATGTGTGTCAGAATATCTGAGACTTCAGAGACAGTCACTTATGGAATTTCAAGTGTGGAGCATGAAAAATTCTCGAAGTCCCAAAGTCCCGAAGGTTGAATTAAATCACAACTGTTCATTTTGGAGGACACATGGAGAGAGATCAGGAAATTCAGAGGAAGAAACCTTCGAAAGAAAGTCAAAAGAAACGAAGAATATCTGGACCGTTGGATCCAGAAGAACGCGTGGAAGAAATCAGTGTATTTTGGGTGAAATCACTCTGGGAGAATGTGAAGGACAAAAGTTTGAAATCACTGAAGCCTGAATAACTGAAGCAGCTAGGACTCGTTGATCTAGTTTGGACAGTTGTCACCAGATCGCGAACTTCAGAGAATCGTACTCTAGGGTTTTTGTGAAGTTGTGTTCCGGGATGTCCCGAAGCGCCAAATCTTGAAATTTCTAAGGGTCGCTGATATGAAGGAAGGAACTTGGATCATTGATATGCAAGGAGACATGTGGAAGACTACGACTCACTCCTTTGGGCAGTCGTTGATCTAAAAGTGGATGCATGGCGCCAGATCTAGAACTTCAGGTATGGAACACTCTGGAGGAAAGCAGCGGGTAAAAGTGTCGAAGTCCCAAAGGAGATATCAATCATTGATCAAGGAGGAGGTCGAAGGACCCTTGATCTGGTCTTAGTCGAAAAGACTTGAAGTCCCGAAGTAATCGAGGACCATTTATCTCAAATCAACAAGGACTGTTGATCTTTGCAGCGATATCTCCCGAAGTCCCAAAACTATGAAGTCTCAGAACTCAGATGCCTAAGGTTCCATAGTGAGTGTCAGTCATTGGATGTTGGGTAGAAGTGGACTATTGATCCACTCTACTTCGCAAGTTCGGTAATCCAGAACTCCGAGAGATTGTTTTGTTTTGTTTGAAAATTTCTGAATTTGAAGGCTCGAGTAAGCACCTATTGATTTATCACTTGGTCATAGTCATGGTCTCATGCAAATTAAGGGCCCAAGGAAAACTAGGGATAGTGACCGAAAATTGTGTTAAAGAAGGAAAAAGTGGTTAGGAAGGAAGCCTGTGGGTTTCATATTGTTTGGACCTACATTAGGGAGGTACTGAAGACCTAGGAACCTTATGATAGGGTCCAAAAAATATCTAAGAGCCATTATCTTAGAGAAAAGAGATCATTGCACAAGAAGTGCATCAGAGAAGAAGGGCAGGTAAAATTATTTATTCTACAATATGATATTTTTCAGAAGTCATGGGATCAGATGTTGGGTTCGATAAGAAACATGGAAACCCCAAATGGGATTATTCTTTGGGGAAGATAGTCCAGGTAACAATCCTTGCACAGCAAATGTGAATGCTAGGTGGAGAAATCCATCTACAATACATGATAATGCATGAACCATAAGTTCGTATGGAGACACAAAGAATGAGAATAAGGAAGGAAGGTTTTAGGGAATTATAATCCGTTCATGCAGAAGTTGAATTAGAGGAATCCAAATAATAATGGAATGTTGAAAATTAATAATCATCATAATATGTGATGGAAAGTATGCAAAGTAGACAAGGAAAAACTCTTGGATGGAGTCAATTCCATGAACATCCTAAGATAATGGAAGAAGAAATCATGATATAGATGTCCAGCTAGAAAAAGAGAAGCGAAGAGTACAAGAAAACCTCGAGTGCTAAAGTATTCCGTCGGGAAAGGGCTGAAGAAGTTCAATCCTGAAGAGTAACTGGATGTTAAAGAATCCAAAGTCTATAAAACAACTTGGTGTGGAATTTGATTCATCCAAGTACAAGATTGGGATAGTTGGACCCAAGAAATTAATGAAAGATGAAGGTTAATATCAATTTAGTTTGGGACTATAAATGCAAAGGAAGCCAAGAGTGATTTGGCTATAAAGTGCTCAGGACAAAAATAGTCATGTATAGTGACTACAATGAGATCACAAGAAGATTCAAGAATCCGAGAAGAATTGAAGACTTCTAGGATCAGCAAGGAAAAGTTGCACATGGGAAATAAGTTGCTGCAATTTCTGTGGCAACAAGTATGTTATGACCTGACTGGGTCAGCCAGAGGAAAGAATGCTTCCATGTTTTCAAGTGTTGTTGATGGTGTTGCTACATAAGGAGAGAAGCAACAAAAATTTGAAGTGTTGGTTATAGGTTTGATAAAAGAGGCATGAAATCTTCTACTTCCATCAGACATTCAGGTAGTATAAAATTTATTAATGGCAGTCATTCAAGTATGCGTTTTATTACTCTTTTTGCATAAATGTTGAAAGGAAATTTAGGTAAGAATTTCCTCAGCCAGAGTTATTATACAAAATCACATGATTATATTATTGAGTGTAGTGCATACCATTGGATGTGGTAAAGGCTGAAGGCATGTATTAATTAAAATATTTTTAGATTTTGAATGCACACACTGACATAGTAGAATGTCATGTTAATTTGGTTATGGGGTAATAACCAAAGAATTAAAAGATAAGAACTTGTTATAGGAATGAATGCCAGTAAGATAGTCTTGTATGAGACCAGGACCTGGTTGGATATGGCAAGGTATGGATATGGAAAGGTTATGAGCCACATAGGTACTAAAAGCTTCCTACTTTTATATAAAACTTGGGCTGCAACATTTTTGCTAACACTAATGAACACCATGGAATTATATTCTTGGTGTAGTGTTCAGGTCAAAAAGGAAGGCATCTAATTAATTGGGAAGATAATAGGAAGTGTGTGGAGAATGTGTCAACACATTGGCCAGAATTCGAACTTATGGATGGTGAGATACATGACTAAGATAAAGAGCATTATGTAATTCAATGAAAGGTGCACTGAATAATTAGGCATTGAGAGTTGTACTCATGTATAGTAAGGGGCAGAGTTTCACTCATACATGATGGAATTGTATACTTAAATGCACTTTTTTGAATGCATTTTGTGAGTGCGTGTATATATGTTTTTGGCATGGAAATAATTATAATAATGGCTGAAATGTTGCTAACTCATGAAGTTGAGAACATTTCAGGAACTTTTAAACATTGCAACAGGAAATTTGGAAGCTAGGTAGTCAAAGGAATAGAGACTACAGAAAATTTTATGTTCAGAAAATTCAAATAATAAACTTACTGTTATTAATTATGAACATGCATATGCATAGAATGATGAGTCATTCTATTTGGTTAAATTGTTTGGTAATTTTGATTGAATTGCTAGGTGTGGGAAATTCTAAGATCATTGCATAAGGTGTTGTACCTGTTGAATTATGATGTACATAAAATAATGACAATTTGTTGGTTGTGTGCAAGATGAAGCATTATAGGAAAAATGGTATGCAGTTTGGTGCCTGTGGAAAACCACAAGGATGGTTGCATTCATAATATGGAAACAACCAAGGTGAATTATGAAATAGAATTTCATGTTTTGGGGAAAAGATGAATTCCCTTTGAACTAAGTTTGAATTTCTAAATAAATTCTTTTATGTTTTCTCATGACAACTACATGTGGGCGATGCATATGAGATGATGTTGATTAAAGTGGAATATTGACTACAAAGAGTAGCTCGTAAAGATGTTGATTGGATACTTTGAGGACAGTTGGAACTCTGGGAGCCACAGTGCTCTAAGACTTCTGGTCTGGCCTGTTGATGAAGCCCAAGAAAGGGAGGTGTAATAGCCGATGGACTATGTGACAGTGAAGGTGCACACTCTTGGGGTGGGACATGCATGTGAGGAAGAGAAACCGTTGGTTGGAGTACTGCTGAGGTTTGGTACATTGGCCTAGAACATGTTGATGTGGAAGGTCTTCTCAATCAAAAGATAAGTACCAATTCTCTATTTAGTGTATGTTGTATACAAGTTATAATGTTATTATAATTGTCTGTATATACATATATATACATTGCATATATGTTTGCATTACCTGCATACATGAATGTACATAATGTGTTTCATATTTCATTGCTTAAGAAATATATACCTGATCCTAATCATGCAATTAATTGGAATATGATTCAGGTGGACCAAGAAGGCATCTTGCAAGTGCATCTGATGCGCATATTGGACCGAAAAAGAAAGAAAATCCAGAATCGATCCATAGGGCTTGTAAAGGTCCAGTGGACCTGGTACGGTCTTAAGGACATGACATGGGAGCATGAGGATGCTATGCGGGTAGAATACCCGCATCTTGTTGAATATTTTGGGAAATCTTGTTGATGTTGTGTAAAGAGTTGCACTGAGGACAGTGCAAAAATAAGAGGATGGGATTGTAATACCCCAAGGACGAGCCCTAGTTATATTATGAATTGTAATCATGTTTATAGGCTGGTGAGCCAAGTGTATATAAGTTGGTGAGATTATGTGTTTATTAGGCCAGAGAGTCTAGGTGTTAAAGGCCAGGAGCCTGATTTTGTATATGTAATTATGCAGATCATTAATAAAATATAAACACCGTTGCATGTAGACTGACCACGAAGAAAGAGTGATGGGGGAATAAGCTTCCACAGAGTGGCTAAGGGAAAGGGGGTTGAAAGGTTGGAAGAGGGGATAATATTGAGGGCTTAAGTCCTTGAATAATAATTTATTATTATTCCAAAGTGGTGTGAAAGGTATATTTTTATCCTTAGTTCCTGGAAAAGGGAACACATACTTGATGGAGTACATGCAGCTTCATGGGCGACATGTGTCAGCCCAGGCACATGCAATTTAACCCAAGAATTGAGTCATGATGGGGGTTCATCCTCCATTCTTCCATCCAATGTCTAAACCATGTGGGTCGATGTCTGATCTCTACATACCCTCACGCAACATTGAAACCAGAAAACTGTGATGTTTTCCTAAGAAGCCGACGCATCCTCTGTCTGAACCCATTTTTGGCCTCTGCATCTGTATTTGCATAATCACGCGAAGTGAAGGTTGTTTGTGTGGCCATTTTCCCATTCTTCATAGGAGATTTTTTGTCCCTGTCACTGACCTTTGTAAATCTGTGGTCACATGAGAAACCACTCACGGGAAGGGGGAAAAACTGACCTGTGTGTCCTGTGAAACCAGTGAGAACCCGTGGATTGAACTGCATCTTATATGAAGCCTGAGAATCTAGTAAATGTCTACTTCATGTGTTTTATAACTATGGGATGTTGTGGCCATGTAGTCCCTTGGATGAGTGTCGCTTCCCGCCGTCGTTTGTTCCTTGTTGAACCTTGTTGTTGTTCTCCTTGTGCTAGAATGGAGCTAAAGAAGCAGGTTGTCAGGACTATGTGCAACACTCTCTCCAAGTGAGAGAGGTGGTTTTGGTTGAAGAGGTAGTTTGTCAGACCTATGAGAAACTCTATCCAGGTGAGAGAGTGTGCTAGTGGAAGTGAGTTCTCCTGGAAGGGGTCTTGGAGCTGCTACAAAGCTCTGAGAATTCTGGTCTGGACTGTTGCTGAAGCCCAAGGCAAGGGAGCTGAAGCAGTCGATGGACTGTCCTATGTGACAGTGAAGGTGTATATTCCTGGGGTGGGATAGGCATGTAGGGAATCAAAGTCTGTGAGAAGTGGGAGTAAGTGGCTCCTGGGAGAGAATCCTTCCTCATAAACTGTGTGTCTTCCTATTGACCTTGCCTAGCCTAGGATTCCCTTGCCTGGTGGAGCTTAGTCCTAGATTGGGGGTGACCTACTGTTGAGAGTGATGAGTAGTGTGGTCTAAGGCTGGGAGGTTCGTGGAAGTTCTACATGCAGTTGGTGGTGTTATTCCAGTTGAAAGATCAGTATAATTTATGTGATTAATTTTATGTTACGCATAATGCTTGAATGTTATCATGCATTCCATTGCTTGTATGAATTATTGTTAATTCTATTTAAGTCTATATGATGGTAGTAACTCTATGTTAAATGTGTTAATTTGATTTAATGCATATTATATATAAGTGTATGTTCCGCAGTAGTGGCATTTCCTGGCTTGTGGGTGGTCGGGGATGTTACAAATTGGTATCATAGCTTTAAAGGCTAAGTTAAGGTTGTGTTGGTAGCATTGTCCGGCCTAGTGATGGCTATGGATGTTACATCTGCCATGAACATTTGACTTTTAAGAAGCTTGGTGAAGAAAAAATCAAGCTCAAGAGCAGTCTTGAACTAAAGTTTCAAACACTGAAATATGTCACAGCAGCATAATAATCAAACCTACATTATCATGCAACTACAACAACTCGACTGGATCCTCCATGCCCGAGCCTTCCAACATAA
Source organism: Picea engelmannii (assembly GCA_009831015.1). Lineage (NCBI taxonomy): Eukaryota > Viridiplantae > Streptophyta > Pinopsida > Pinales > Pinaceae > Picea > Picea engelmannii. Next base: position 284,693 of record ML806864.1, read on the forward strand.
GGGGAAATAAGGTAAAAAGGAAGCTAACTAAAAATGGTCACAACACTACTTTAATCAAACCTACATTACAATAGAACCACAACCCTCAACTAGATCCTCGATGCCCAAGTGTTTCAGCACAGTTTAAACAAAGATATGAAAGAAGTTGACTTCTATTAATGCGAAAGTCTCAAATTTGATACATAACCAGATAAAAGTTCTGGCATCAAAATTAAACATTAGGGGGATCATCTCAACCAGTTGATGACCTTAACCAAATATTGAACTGATCTATTTATACTCAAATCATTCAACAACTACCAGGAGTGTGATCTGGCCACTCCATTCAAATCCTTTCGTCTGTACCTTCTTCTGTCAGACTATGCATGTATCTTCCTGTCAGACACAAACTCAACTAAACATGGGCATGCAAGAAAAACTATCCATAGGGGTACCTCAAGCTGACAGTTCTATCTCCATGACCAGATCCTCCACGCCTTATATTTATGGAGTGAGTCGAGGTTTCAACCACCACTCCTTTTTCATTAACTTCTTTTTCTCGGGATCACAATGGGGCTTAACGTCTAGGGGGTGGCCACGTTCTGCTCTTGGATTGGATGTCTTATAATCATGTGATTTCAGGGCTGTCGAATGTGGTTTGAACTCACACCGATCTTGAGCCTGCAATTCACCACCTTCCACGACGTAGATTTTTCGCTATACCATGGTTTCAATTGTGGGACTGCTCAAGAATTTTATCATTCGAGCATGTTGCATCCCCTCAATGAAGCATGGCCTTTGATCTGGCCGTGATCTATGATCTAGGTTCTCCTGCTAAATTTAGCGCCAGCGCTAAATTTTATCAGCCTTCCAACTTTAGGATCATTCTAACCGCATTGGGAGATGGAATTAATTTTGGTGTTGAACAAGAACACTTCCCAGAGGATGATATGACATGGTGACCTTATGTCACTATGCTGATGTATCATAAAAAGAGAGGTGACATGTGTCACTTGGAAACAAGTGGATGATATGCTTAAAGGTGTTTGGACTGAGCACCACATGTCATCACCAAATGGATGCGAAGTGTCATGATTGATGAGAGCGTGACATATATGAACTAATGACTGCCACACACTTTAGCACTTCATAGCTCGGGGGTAGTATGCATGTAGATTTGGGGCTCTGAAGTGAATGACAAACGTCAATCTGGGGAGGACACGCGGCAGGGATCTGTTCACTCTAGGAGAAAACATTCTGGATGAAAACTGAAGCGAGGAGGCTGAAAATATTGAATCCTAGAGTCCTGAAGAAAACTACCACCGTTATATTAGGATGGACACGTGACAATGATCTGTGGACTTCGAGGGAAAAATATCCAGGTGAAAGCGAGAGGAGAGGAGCTAAAAATCCTGAAGTTTGGATTCCCGAAGTAAATTTTTACCATCCGATGGAGAAGGATGTGTGGCACTTGATTTGCAACTCTAGGGATTATGGTGATACTATCACCGAGATCACTGGTCCTTGTTGGTTTGAGATCAACGGTCCACAATTATTTTGGGAGTTCGAGCTTCGAATCTTCGAGACTTTTAAATGAGTAACTCCCACAATCCTACGGAGTGTCGAATTTCTGAAATGAGGGATCCTCCTCCACATGTCTTCTAGATTTGGATGGTCAAGATTTACTTCGAGAGTTCGGGCTTCAAAATGTTTCTTCTTCTTTCTCGCAAAATCCTCCAAAGTAAATCTTTCAAATTGTGAGATCCACTAGAACGTGTGCTCAGCCTTCAATGGCTCAGATTTACTTCGGGACTTTGGCTCCTCTGCCTAGTAGTTAATCCTTGAGCTACTTTGAACTCTTGATCACTAGAGAACCGTTGATCTGAACTACTGCTGGGATCTTCATCGTTGAAAATTGAGCCTGTCTGCTTGTTTTTTATTCAAGCCCGAAATGGACTTCTCTGAATGTTGCACTTTGTGCTCAAGGCTGATATCTACATAGACCATGGACTTGGTCATCTTGCGACCTCTTGACAACTATATGGGATAACATTGGCTCCACAGGGTATGGCATGCTCCCAATGAGCTACCAAGAACAAGCAGTTCCAATGCCTTAGCTATTGGGTTGTCGAGTAGAGCTCAAATACATCCTGTTGAGGACCACAGGCTGATATGTACACTATATACTTAAAAAAAATCAAACACACATGCTCTTGAAGGAGCTTATTTATGTACAAACCTACACTAACTTATTTTTACAAAGTGCTAGGTGAAATCAAACTTCCACTAGAGCCATTCAAGTAACCTCCTAACTGAAAACTTATTTACTGTCACTGATACACAAAGGCTAATGAAATTGTGACAACAAATCAGTTAAATTCTTTATCTCTCCTCCTAGTGCTGAAGGTAAGATAAATTTGGGAGGCTTCAATACATGGAAAAAATGCAACTCCATGTATTCCCCTACAGGGTCATAAAATAGGTGATAAAACTTACGAGGTTGGTACCAGAAATCCTGGTCTGCCTTATAGCTACTCACATCTGATTGAATGTATGTGGCCAACACAGGTGAGTGAAAGGTCGATAAATTCTGCTAATCCACCTCTCTTTTTCCTTCTCTAGTAACATATGTTAGTTGATGGCAATAAATCTCCTCATGTATATCAATCAATGGATGCTTCTTGTTAACATGATGCTCATTTATAAGTGTTGGAGATGAGATAAGTTACACACTTAGCTCTTCCATTTCTCCTTCGTGACTCTCCCAAGGATTGAATCTATAATTATCATATACAGGAACCATGCTACAAGGTTCCAAAGAAGCCATGAAGAAGCTCTTCTCTTCATTATCTTCACTGGGATATTCATCAAAAATTGGTTGTTTTTTGTCAGTATTTGAAATGACTTCTTCATCATAAGTGGGACTGCCAAAAAAATTTGTTTCATGAACAAAAATATCCTCTGCATTTTCTTCATAAGAGAAACAAACAAAATTTTCATCTAATGTAGATGAATAGGGAAGAAAAAGAGTTGAATCCTCATCCAAGGAATCTCCTTCATTCTCACAGCCTTCATAAGAATCAACTATATCTTGAACACAGTCTTTAAAATCCTCACAACAACTATGAAAAATTAACTCAGAGGAATAAAAATTTTGATAATGCATATTGAAAACTGCATGAAACTATTTCAGGGAGGAGATGCTAGCAGGGGGAAAGGACCGATACCACTCACAAGCATCTCCATATAATGAGTACATGAACATATTCATTAATACATTCTCATGATGTATTCCCCACTGATGCATGAGTTCATGAAAATCAAGAATATGCTTTGTAGGGTTGTTATCTCTATGTTTTCTAAATACGGTCAAAACATCACCCCACTCATATATAGTAGGAACAACATTTGGAAAGTCAGGAACATAAGAGAAATTAAAAGGAGAAAACCTTTGAGCCAAAATAACTTCCATATGAAAATATAAATTTTTAAACTTATGGAGTCGCCACTAGATTCTTTAATCATGGATTCGCCAGGTGAATGATATGCAGTCTAAATGTGTCTGGCCTTTGTTCACCATCAAATATCGGATATAATCATTTTCTTTCTCCCAGCGAAGATATCTTCACTTTTGTCCCCGAAAACGGCACCATGAATGTTGGCACTAAGAGTCACCCTTAGACTGCGAGAGGATAATCCCAATACCCATCAAAATGTTTGGTGGATGTTTGTTTTATGAGTGGAGGTAAAATGGACAAAACTCAGTACAAGAATGAATTTAACACATAACAGGAAAAGCAATGCACAGGGAAGTGAGGTCCTCATTAATTTCAGTCAGTGATTTGAGTTTAAGGGTGAGTAGGAGGAAGACTTAGTGAGAGAAGTGGGCAACTCTGCAGTGAGAATTCGACTTTCAAGTAGCTTGGTGAAGAAAAAATCAGGCTCAAGAACACTCTTGAACTCAAATTTCAAACAATGAAATATGTCACACCAGCATAATAATCAAACGTACATTATCATGCAACTACAACAACTCGAATGGAGCCTCCATGCCCGAGCCTTTCATCATCAGGGGAAATAAGGTAATAAGGAAGCTGACTAAAACTAGTCACAACACTATTGTAATCAAACCTACATTACAATAGAACCACAACCCTCAACTGGATCCTCCATGCCAAAGTGTTTCAGCACAGTTTAAACAAAGAGATGAAAGAAGTTGAATTCTATTAATCCAAAAGTCTCAAATTTGAACCATAACCAGAGAACAATTCTGGCATCAAAATTACACAGTAGGGAGCTCAACTCAACCAATTGATGACCTTAAAAAAATATTGAACTGATCTATTTATACTCATATCAGTCCACCACTACCAGGAGTGTGATTTGGCCACTCCATTCAAATACTTCCGTCTGTGCCTTCGTCTGTCAGACTGTGCATGTATCTTCCTATCATATGCAAACTTAGCTCAACATGGGTATGTAGGAAAAACCATCCATAGGGGTGCCTTGGGCTGACAGTTCTCTCTCCACGACCAAATCCTCCATGCCTTCTATTTAAGGAGTGAGTCGAGGTTTCAACCACCACTCCTTTTTCATTAACTTCTTTTTCTCGGGATCACGATGGGGCTTAATGTTTAGGGGGAAGCCACACGCTACTCTTGGATTGGACATATTATAAGCACGTGATTGTGGGGCCGTTGAAAGAGGTTTGAACTCACACTGCTTTTGAGCCCACAATTCATTACCTTCCGCCACATATCTTTTTCGCTATACCATGGTTTCAATTGTAGGACCGCTCAAGAATTTTATCATTCGATCATGTTGCATCCCCGCAATGAAACATGGTCATTGATCTGGTCATGATATGCAATCTAGGATCTCCTATTGAATTTAGCACCACCGCTAAAGTTTATTTGCCTCCCAACTTTAGGATCATTCTAACTGCACTAGGATATGGCGCTAATTTTGGCACTGAACAACAACACTTCTCAGAGGATGATCTGACGTGGTGGCCTTACGTCACTATGTTGACATGTCACAAAAAGAGAGGTGACACGTGCACTTGGAAACAAGAGTATGATATGCTTAAATGGGTTTGGACTGAGTGCCACGTGTCATCTCCAGATGGATTCTAGATGTCATGATTAATGAGAGTGCCACATATCCGAACTGATGACTGCCACACACTTTGGCACTTCATAGCTCAGGGGCAATATTCCTGTAGATATGGGGCATCGAATTGAACAACGATCATCGATATGGGGAAGACAAGCGGCAAGGATATTTTCACTCCGGGAGAAAACATTCTGGATGAAAAATGGAGCGAGGAGGCTGAAACTCTCAAATCCCATAGTCTCGAAGAAAACTACCACCATTAGATTAGGATGGACATGCGACAACGATCTATGGAATTCGGGAGAAAATTCTCTGGGTGAAAGCGAGAGGAGAGTAGCTACAACTCCTGAAGCCCAGATTCCTGAAGTAAAATTTGACCATCCTATGGATAAGGATGTGTGGCGCTTCATCTACAACTCTGGGGCTTCTGGTGATACTGCTACCAAGATCACTGGTCCTTGTTGGTTTGAGATCAACGGTCCAGAATTATTTTGGGAGTTCGGGCTTCATCTCTTCATAAATTTTAAATGCATAACTCCCACAATTTTTTGGAGTGTTGAATCTCTGAAATGAGGGATCTGCCTCCACGTTTCCTCTAGCTTTGGATGACCAAGATTTACTTTAGGATTTCAGGCTTCAGCATTTTTCTTCTGCTTTCTTGCGCAATCCTTCGAAGTAAATATTTTGAAGTGTGATATCTGTTGATGCGTGTCCTCGGCCTTTAATGGCTTAGATTTACTTCGAGACTTTGGCTAGTCTTCCTAGTTGTTAATCCTTGCACTACTTTGAACTCTCAATCGCCCGAGATTCGTTGATATGAACTACTCCTAGGATTTTCGTCATTGAAAATTGATCCTGTCTTCTTGTTGGTGATTCAAGCCCAAAATGGACTTCTTTGAATGTTGTGCTTTGTGCTTAAGGCTGATATCTGCGCAGACCACGGACATGGTCGTCCTGCGACCTCTTGATAGCTATATGTGATAACACATACCATTTCCAATGCATACCATACAATGCCAAGGAAATGCATACCATACCATACCATACCATTTTAAATGCATACCATACAATGGAAAGTCAATGCATACCATTTCCAATGCATTTCCTTTCCATTTCCAATCCATACCATACCATATGATACCATACCATTGTCAATGCATACCATACAAGAAAATGGGAAGGCAATGCATACCATACCATACAATGAAATGCAAGGCAATGGAAAGGAAATGAATACCATAACATGCAAGGAAATGGAAAGGAAATGCATATCATACCATACCATACCATTTCCATTTCCATTTCCAATGCCAATGCTAATGCATACCATACCATACCATTTCCAATGCATACCACACAATGGCAAGACAATGCATACCATTTCCAGCGCATTGCCTTGTCGTTTCCAATGCATACTATACCATATGATATCATACCATTGCCAATGCATACCATACAAGGAAATGGAAAGGCAATGCATACCATACCGTACCATACCCTCCAAGTAAATGGAAAGGAAATGCATACCATACCATTTTCATTTCCATTTCCATTGCCAAAGTCAATGCATACCATACCATACCATACCATTTCCAATGCATACCATAAAATGCCAAGTCAATGCATACAATTTCCATTTCCATTTCCAATACCTACCATACAATGGCAAGGTAATGCATACCATTTTTATTGCATACCATACCATACCATTTCCAATGCATACCATACAAGGAAATGGCAAGACAATGCATACCATACCATACCATACCATTTCCATTGCCATTGCCAATGTCAATGCATACCATACCATACCATTTCCAATGCATACCATTTCCATTGTCAATGCATACCATACCATACCATACTATACCAATGCCAATGCATACCATATAAAGAAATGTCAAGGAAATGCAAGCAACAACAAGGAAATGGCAAGGCAATGCATACCATACCATACACGGCAAGGCATGAAAATTTCATGATGTGGAAATGGCATGCCATGGCATGGATTGGTAGGCATAGCAATGCTTTCTTGAATATTCTAGGGCTTGATGTCTTGAATATTCTAGGGATGTTATGTGTCATCTTGCATTTCATCAAGCATCTGTTATCTAAACCCTAGTTTAGGCTTGCATTTGCATCCCCCTTTCATTTAATGATTATGTGTATTAAGGGTTGTCATATTTATCTTGTTGTAACTTAGTTAATATCATTTATTGCCTTGGAAATGTTATGGCATGAAAATGGAAAGTTATATTTATTGTTATATAGGTTAAATTGGGAAACTACATGACGAGGCATGGGAAGATACATGAAAATGGTGGCTTGAAAAGGCATGGAAATGACATGGCATGGAAATGACATGTAAATGGAATGGCATGGAAATGGCATGATACTGAAAGGCATGGAAATGGCATGGCAATGGTATGGCATGGCAATGGCATGGCATGGCATGGCATGGCTTGGCAAGGTATGGCAATGACATGGCATGGAAAGGTTTGTCAATGGCGTGGAAATGGAAATGGCATGGCATGGAAAGGTTTTTTAATGGCGTGGAAATGGCAATGGCATGGAATGGAATGAATTGGAAAGGAATGACAATGGCATGGAAATGACATGTCATCAATAGGTCTCTAATATTGGGTTTGGGAGGGTCCTTTGTCTCCTTGTTTGCTCTAACCCAAAAATTGGGTAGGAATGTGAAATAAAATCGCATAGATGGTGAAGGGAAAATAATAATGGTTTCAAGTCTCCCTAGAGGAATTTTGGTAGAATAGCATTGCCTTCTATTGTGTGTCATGAAATGTAACCTCAAAACCTTTATTTGTAGGTGGAAAATGATACCCATTCTAAGATCTATTTTCCATGTGAACTCTCTCATTTAACAAAATTTACATATACCCACTATACAATTTGAACAAAGATGTGCATTAATGAGTCATTGACTAGTATTTTGGGTATTTATGAAGGGTTACACATAAATCAAATGATTTTATATATATCATGCATAGAAAGAGGGGAATAATGTGTGTTCCCTAGAAAATAACATTGAGCTGAAATTGTTAACTGATGTGCAATTATGTAGAAGATAAATGACAAAATTTATTTCTATAATAAATTATTGTAATATGTCATTTTTAAGGTCACAATATTTTCAAGTCACCACTATTTGAGTGTGGATTTTAATTGGATTTAGATGGATATCATTCAAGAGGTAGTCCATATTGTTGGTTGTGAGTTAGAATATGAACATCCACAACATTCATGCAAATAAATCAAAACGAATGATCTATCGATGATGTAGAGATACATGGTTGATTAGAAAGCAATGTTATTTGAGAACCACTAATTGCTTATGGATTTAGATCTCAAAAATATTTTCCACGATAAGGTATTCCTTAATGCGTAATGAAAGTATTTATAATCACTTTAGAAACAAATCAAGGGATTAATACACATAAAATTCATACACTTTGGAACTCAAACACTTTGAAATTCATATATTCATCAATATCGAATGTAGAAAAAATGAGATTCATAAAAAAAAGTGCCATGAAATGTGTGTGTGTGTGTGTATACTCAACATCATCTAAATTGTACATTTTTTACAAAATGGAAACTTGTGCCCAGTATACAAAGTGACAACAAGTGCCCTAACATAAAAAAACATCTATATCATGGCCTAGATACAAAATGGAAGTAGTTGGTAAATCATTGACCATTTCCAGCCTCGCCACCCTTAGGAACATTATGGAAATATATCTTTCTTCTCTTTCTCAAGCATGAACCTCAATATTTTCTAGGCCTAGGAATACTTCAACACTCTGCAGACTGCACAAAGAATAAACAATGTTATAATTTTTTTTCATCAATGAATTAATAGACATACAAATTCATATTTTGTAATTTAATCTAAGACAACTCACTACATATGAAACTGCCAATCGTGAGGGTGTTACCCTCCTCTACAACCCCAATTTCTCTGAAAATCCACCTTGCATCAGTTACAAGGATCAAGTCAAGAAAATTAAACAAATATGCATAAAAAAATTCATGAAACGTAAAAAATTGTTATCAATGCATTATCTCATCGTGAATATCTCAAGCATTAATGGATATTCACTGGCAGATGGAGTAGTAGGTTGTACAACCTACTCCGAGACAACCTCTATTGTGACAGTCTCTATCGATGGGGCCAAAAGTGGTGGTGGGGGTGGGTGGAAAACAAGTGGTATGTGATGGACCCTCACATGTTGTACAAGTGATTCCAATGCCCTAGGCCTAGAAAAAGGCAACCCAGAAGCGACACCCAGGTTCCCAGGGAGTGAAATACTAATATACCTAGAAAATATATCGACGTCCTGCATACATATGAATAAAATTGAACTATTAGTACCAAATAGTAAAATTCAAAAACATAAACACAAACAATTTGAGAATTATACGATATTCAACTTGCACATGATACTTGTGACATTGGTGACTTTTCCATCCTAGATGGACATTCCCCAACATCACCTAGTACCAAATACTATAGAAACAAGAGAACATATAAAAAATATGAGGATGTCATAAAAAAAGAAATGACTATGCTAAATCTATCAAATGTGATACATACATGTGTGTACGGTGCACCCAATGAACATGATGCCTCTATTGTTGCATCAGTGGTTGTAACAACCCTGGTTAAATAGATGCATAGGGATTATTAATTTTAATTAATTTGATAATCTAACTGTCCTAATATGTTGAG